>JAVIWB010000162.1:0-142279 GCA_031893035.1 Dermolepida albohirtum | reverse complement strand
CAGGGTTTGGTCTCGGAAGGTTTTTGACATATAATTGATCTTCTACCGATAGAACAACGAACGTATTTCTTATTAAAAAATCTACAATGTCTTGTGTATTTCTTACATTTTCTAAATCCATATTCACAATTTTTAAATCACTGAAAATATCACTAAACAAATATTAAAATACTTAACCTAACTTTGTTATTCCCCCAAGTTGTAATTTGCGATTCGGGCCGAGAATGTGAGCCTCGAGTATATTCGGTAGTTCGGCGATTGTGATTCGATGAGAGGCTCAGTTCAAATTGGCTTCAGACTAAATAATACATACATACATACATACATTAATATCTAAAGAATATCTACTTGAAACAATAAAAATACTCCTGTTAAAACTTAAAACATATTATTTGCGTGGAGGAAATATTGAGAAACTGTACAAGAAGAATGTAAACCTTTAGACATCTTTATATCATTAAATAAATACTTAATTTATCCTATTAATAATGCTTTCTATATTATTAAAAAATTCAAAAATCTCACAATAAAGTTAGAAAAATCTATTAACTTTTTGAATATTTTTTCTTCTTTGTTATCTTAAATATGTAGCTAATACTTTACTGTAATTTCCATAGAAATTGAGAATTTTTTTGACTGCTGTAGTGCGTTATAAATTTTCAATGAGAGGCAATGAGTGGCCGGGCCTCAAATATTCGTGTTTAGTAGGGATATACATAGATCAAGCATGAAGTTGGTCGGGGCAAGTATACGCGCTCGTACATTCGCACGGAATTAAAATGAAATGATAAATTTGTACTTTGCTTGTAATGCCGGTTTATTTAAAACTATTTTCTTATTGTTTATAAGATAAATTCTGAATAAAAGATGATAATTAATTTATAAAGAATTTTAAAAGTATACATATTATTCTTGTTATAATTCCAAGATTTAGATGGTGAGGCACTGCCTCACCTGCCTCACCTGACCAGCCGCCACTGGTTAGTTCTTATTTCTTGTGCAGTTATATCAATCAAAGTGACCAGTAGAAATATTGATAAGTACTAGGCAAAATCTCGTCAAACAAATCTGCGCAGAAACCATTGGTTGATCCTATCTCTAACCCTCGTTCGAAAGATGTGACTGACTATATGTATTACTTGCTAAAATAGGTTTCTGCTTTGGTCTTGTTATCAATAGTTCGGTTTGAGAAGCTCGCATACATACACATAAGATTTTATTCTGATTTTTTGGTCCCTCACTTAACAGTTTACATCTGGCTATATTTAGAGCTTTTGATAAATATTTCAGTAAAATATATATTTAATTACAAATTTACTTCCTGAAATATTTTGAAACCAATCCACCATAGAAAGCACCACCACTTCGTACAATGTCTATCTAACTTTTTGAAACTATAGGAATTTCATTTATATCAGCAATATTTACAAGATAATAGTTTATGTTAAGTTTCTTTATCTTAACAATTACAATTCCTGGTAATTTTTTTAATTTTCGACGAAAGAAAAAACCGATCTAAAGTAGTTAACCGAAGTCTATGAAACTATACAAATGTCGCTAATTGTGAATGTATAAACTCTGGCCCACTACTTAACTTGTTTTGATATAAAATGAAATTTTACAAGAATAACTGCATTATTTGATAATTTAAATTAAAGAAAAAAAATTCTTGTAAAAAAAAGATCTTTATAGATATTGAAATATAATTATTGGAAGTATAGTTTAAGATGTATTTTAATTGGTATATAAATTGTTAAAATTCATATTCATCTAATTTAATATACATATTTCACTTTTTTTTAGTTTCTATAAAACTGTGTTATGAGGTTGTTTCTTTGGTTCGCAACCTTTTAATTCTGTTATTTTATTAGATTTTCAAAACATTTGAGAAGCAGTTTTGAACCCTCTAAATTATGTTTATTCTTTATTCTGTTTTTATCTTTAAAGCTAGATACACTATTACAAAAACTCAATTACATATTTAAAATACGCCACTCGAGTTAGATTATTTTATATTTTTCTCTTCATGAATTTGTGGCAGATACATATATGTAATCAATAGCTGTCTTGATAAATGTAAATTATTCGAAATATGTAATAATTTGTAAATGTAATGTTTACATTTATTGAGTAGTAGTCACGTTGATTAGATAACCGTGTATTCGTTCTATTGATATGTGTAAACTCTGTTGGCTTTTCTATTGCATGTTGTACAAATAAAAAGAAAAGGAATTTGCCCCGCGACAATGTAGTAACTCTTAGTATATCAAACGGACTTAGTATATAAACACTGAGAAAATTGTATTAACTTCCAATTTTGTTGTGCATATGAAAGGGGACTACTGATGGCAATGTCAAGTAATAAACAAATTTAGTTCAGAAATAGTCATTATGAAGAAGTTAACATATTAAACAGATAAAATGCCTTAAGAAATTAATTGTAGCCCGTGAGCAATTAATACTTTTACTAAAAGTAATGACAATTACTGAAGAAAAATATTAGGGGTGTGTAACTGGCACTAAAGAAGACACGGAGTAGTATACGCTTAACTTTTAAAGGAAAATTAAAGAGTTGAAGCAATTCTGAAAGTTTCAGGATTGTAATATTCAAAATAGCGTTTGCAGCAAAAATTACTTTTAATAATGCATCATACGAAAAACCAGATTTCGCTGGTTAATACATGCAATGGACAAAATGACAAAAATGAAAACTTATTTTTAATGGAAGAAGTCCTTTTTGTGTAGATAACTAAAAGATTTGAATACTATTGGCTAATTACTCGCAATCAAGTTGATAAGCATAGCAATCCCCGTAGGGCAGTAGTATAAGTAAAGCTGCTTGCGTCGATAGAAAGCACGATTCGAATATATACTGGAGAAAACAAGGGAGAACTCGTTATATGTATACATACATGTGGGAAGAAAGAATAGGGGAGGGGGATAAATTCATTCTAATAATGCTTGCAAAATGTACAAAATCAGTGTATACTTTCATTTCATCCACAATATTAGAATCTGTTAATATGAGCAAAAAATAAATTTGATTTTTGTCGTTTTATTCCCTCCAACATTTTTAAAAAGCATTAAAAATTGTTTTGGTATTATAATGGTTCTATACATAAGGCGCAAGATGTAAAAAGATTTCATGATTTTGTTACTTCACTTCTTTGCTATCACTTGTATATTCATATACTTTTATGCGTTTAAAGTATTTTTCCTTTACATGTTCTTTTTTTTTAAATTTTATCAGTCGTTTCTTTTCTTAATCAACAAAGCACCATACAAAACTAGTTTTAATAGTTCCTTTTTGTATACTTTTATATTTACAATACTTATTGAATTTTTACTTTTTATTTTAATAGCTGTTTAGTTTTTAAATGTTTATTCATAAGTTCGATAAATTTAGTGGACTTAATAGAACATGTTTCTTATCTTTATATTTAAAAATATTCTTACTTTTCTTACTTTGTTGCAGTTTTAATTGGCTATTATGTTCACAGAAATCCGAACTTGTTCCAATAATTCTCTCTGTCAACTTCTTTTGTATGAATGGGAGTTTTATTCTTCATTTCTTTTCCAATTACAAAATTTGTAATTGGAAATGTAATCTTTTTCATTTTAAATCGACTACACCAAAGATATTGTTGGTCGGATGTTTATCAATGTTAAAAGTGTGAGAATATGTTCAGTTTATGTGTCTCAGTAAATCCCTGTATAATCTCAAAATAATGGATAAAAAGGTTTTCATATTACAGATCGCTTTCGTTTAAAGAATTTTTCATCAATTTAAAATGATTTTACAACATACAGAGGAAATCTGTCTTTTATACAACTCGCATATAATATAAACAAGACTTAAGTAGATTACATCATTAAATGACTGTCGTATTAATCGAAAGTAACTTTATCTGTTAATTAAATAAATATAATTATATATGTTTGAAACACATTTTTATCAATTGTAAAATAGCCAGCTGCCAATAGGCTTATCACGCCGAAGATCTAACGATCGAATCCAATGACCTGCTGTCCGCGAAAATATTTTGTAGTTTCTCTCGCGTTTAAGTGAATGCTGATAACCAAAAGTCTTTATTTGTACTAGGAACGCGGGCGTAATAATAACTCATGACTTGCCAATGCCTTCTGATATTGGCGCTAATAATATTGTTCTATAATTTGAATTACAATACAGATACAGTACAATCTCGTTAGTGTGAACACAAAAAATCTCGGCTTGTTCAAACTACGGCATAGGTTCACATTAGTGAGGACGAATTAAAAAGAAATTATTTAAAACATGTTTTTATTATTTATGGGTAGTACATTACATGGCACTACTGGAAAAAATGAAGTTATCCTTGTTTGTACTTTCTTATTAGAAACATTTAATAATATAGCTTTTTCCTGAATATTTTTAAGACTTATAATATGACTAATATCTAATTCGTTGAATTCGGCCCATTTTATTGCAATATTTAGAGCTTCTACAGCAGCAGAGTGGGTTATTTCGCTCCTTTCAGACACTTGAATTTCATCATCGCTTTCTCCCGACAATTCATTCTCATTGCCTTCATTGTCAAATTTATCCATATTCCATTCTTCAATGTCTGCTGCTGTATATGCCACTGGTTCAGGTTCTAGTGCTTGTAACAAAGTGATTGTGTTGCGTATTTCATCAGGTTCTTTGGTCCACTTCTGTTGCAAAATAGACAATGGAAGATCATCTTCTTCATTAAATTCGGTGTTGTTTTTATTTAATATCTTATGCCAACATTTGGCAATTACCGATGGATCTACACGTTCCCACGCAGCTATCAAATTCAAGACAGCATCTTTTAGTGACAGATCTTTAAGCGCAACTGGTATGTTTTCCGTTTTAGAAACTATGGAACTCAATAATCGATTTCTGTAGCCAAGTTTTGTAAGTCTTAATACATTTTGGTCCATAGGTTGAATCAGCGGGGTTACGTTCGGGGGCATAAACATAACAAAAATTTTACCATCATTGCTTCTTAGTTCTTGCGCTGGTGTATGCGAGGGAGCATTGTCAAGAAGAAGGATAGCATTCTCTGGAAGGCTTTGACTACGTAAAAATATTTTAACCTACAAATTTTCAAAATACATCACAGAAATTTAATTTTGCATGCTCACCTCTGGAATAAACTGTTGAAAAAACCTGTTCTTAAAAATTTCTGTTGTCATCCATGCAGTTTTATTATTTCTGTAGACAACTGGATTATTGAAATTTTTGAAGCACCTGGGATTTTTTGATTTTCCAATCACCAGCGGTTTTAATTTATGAGTGCCTGTTGCGTTTATACAACCAAGAAACGTTATTCGCTGTTTTGTCATTTTCAAACCCGGAGCAGTTTTTTCGGAAAATGAAACGTACGTTTTTTCAGGCAAAAGCTTCCAAAATAACCCAGTTTCATCTGCATTATAAATCTGCTGTTCAGTTAAACCAAATTCCGTAATTTTTTGTTTTAATTGTTCTTGGAAAGGATCGACAAGCTCTGGTTGAGATGATAATTTTTCTCCGGTTATTTTCAAAAATCGTATGCCATACCGCATTCTAAATCGTTGAAGCCAGCCATGACTCGCACAGAAGTTTCCACGACCTCCATTAATTTTCTCATGCAAACTTAATGCTTTTTGTTTAAATATGTCTGCAGTAACAGGATGGTTTTTTTTCGCGTTGCCTGAGAAACCACTTATACAGAGCACTTTCCATTTTTGGATATTCAGGTGTTCTTAATGTACACTTTTTACTGGGTTTTAAGGTATTACTGACCACTTTTATAATTTTAGCTTTTTTATTTTTTATTGAACAAATTGTGGACTTCGCTACTCCATATTTTTTGGATAAAGCTGTTACACTCGCGCCTTTTTCGTGTTCTTCTATAATTTTGGCTTTTTCATATAATGATAAACACTTTTTCCTAACCTGAGACATTTTACAATACACTTAGCACAAACAACAGGATTATAGTAATGTTCAGCTCATACTACATGTTGTGAAACAGGGACAAAGCAACCCATATTCACACAATGGGAATCCCGGAAAAATACGGGATTCCCCATTTCATTTCACAGGAAAGTATCACTTACAATATATGATGTTCATATTACTGAATAATATACACTGTTCACGTTACAGGATACCTAATGGAACAATACTGATGTTCATATTACTGCGTTGTTCACATTAACGCAAGTTCATACTATCGGGATTATACTGTATTTTAAAAATATAAAAAATTATCAAATTCAAAATATCACTCTAGAATACATAAAACAGATATGGCATTAGGATTCAAAGATTCGTATGATTATATTTTCTTTAAAGGATTTAGATTTCCGCACATTTAATGGTATTATTTTATATTTATAAGGTCTAAACATTCCACATACAGTATAGGATTATTTCAATACTTTATATCAGGTTGATGCATATGTTCGTAGAGTTTTTATTGAATTAAAAACTTATTAATTGATTTTATTATGATCGGTTATTATCCATTAGCCCAATTTCCGACTGTGTTGGCGTGGATCATCATGAATTCGTTCATTAAAAAAAAATCCTCATCAAAATCCGATGATGTTTCTGAACGTTAAGCATCGTTTATGTGAAAATGGCTTTTTTTAATTCGAGAAAATCATTTCCGAGCTGTACTCTTCCCAGCTAAGTTTGCTCCGTATACGACACAAGTTAACTCCTCCATTGAACTTGAACAAACGGATATCTTAGAAATGCTAGTTTGTTTCTACTTGCTATTCCATTTTCTTTTGCCAATAAATAAAACTGCACAAATTCAAACACTATTCAATTAAACAATAATACATTAAAATAACGTTGACATATGCCTAACAAGGGACGTTAAAAATCACATATGGTAAAATGTCTTTCTTTAAATGGAGGAAAGCATTTTTGCGCTGTTTTCTCAATTAGGTTTTCTCCGTAAACGTTATAAATAATTGTAAAGGTTTTCTGATCCATTAACATCTCTGTTGAACTCGAACGTTTATTTATTTGACATTCGGTTAGATTTGCAATAACAAAAATTTGAGGTTACTTTTTTAATATCTAATTCTAAATAATATGTATAAAAATTAGCTTACTACTTAATAGACTTGTAATAAAATATGGTTTAATCAAATTTTATTGCGCATTTTAATCTATGGGTTCATTAAATGACAATATTGTTTATGATAAAATACAACAAAATTTAAACTGTACAAACACAGAACACTGCAAGAATAGGTAATACTAACATATACAATGAAATTCTTTAATAAATACCATTGTTTTGTATGTAATCAAACCTTTTCAAAGAAATATATAAAACCATTGCCAATGTAAATAATAATGTAAATGTAATAACATGTAAATGTATTAATAGATGATGTATAGAATGGTCGAACATCATTTGGTATTCCATATAAAAACTCGTACGTTGCACGTTAGTATACCACATATTCAAGCTAACAGATTTTTATTGTTTTGTATCACGATGTATCCACGGTGATCTAATGTGTTACAAAATCATTTTATATGAATGCTAATTTATGTAATGTTAATCTTAATTTATTTTTAGAATCAACGAGGGAGTACAATCACCTGTCAACGGATCTGTACAAATTTTCGGATTACGATCGACTGGCGTTATCATTAGTTTCACCATTGCCGAATGAACAAGACTTCGCCATAAATGTTTGCACACTGCTCTCTAATGACGGCAAACACACTCTCAAAATTGAGAAACACCCGAGAATAATAGACTACCTGATAGCCCACGCTGGCGTTTTTAATCATTGTAAGTAATTATTAATTTAGTTATAATATAATACTGATATATAAATGAATTTCACCTTGTATCATGACAAGCCTAAAGAATATGCGTGATATTCAAGATTAAACATTTATAGACTAAATCTAAGCACATAGATTGCTTAATGATATTTGAATTATAAAAGGAATTTTCAACAAGTACTAGTACTTAGTACTACCAAATTGTATTTATTAACCCCTGCAGTGTAATAAGTATATCGCGACTGCTGCCATTGTTCAGAGGCGTGAAGCTATTCTTTAAAAGATTCTTCAAAATCGCTTCTAAATCCAATTTTGTTTGAAGCCGTGTCCTTAAGTTTTGTTTCGCTTGTGGGTGTACATGTAAGTCACACGGATCGAGGGTGCGGTATTGATGATACTTCCTTTTTCAATTGTATAGATCATTTTCAGGAGGTGTGGTCCCTTACTAATTGGCGTAAAATTTTTCTTGACGGTTGCTGTAATACCATGCCTACACACCAGTCCATCAAAAAATGTTTTGGCCACAGTTTTAGTGATAAATTTTCGCACGCATTCTTCTTTTTGGATAGTGAAATGCGGCTTTTTATATCCTTACGTGCTCTGTCGCTATTTCATTTCCGGGTCATAACAATACATCCATGTAATATCCTCAATAATAATCATCATTCACCATTCTCCTTAACTTTATTCTATATTCACTTTTTGATCTGATGTTAACAAACGCAGAATTCAATGAATTCAAACTCTAGACATATTTGAATGTTTGTATAAGAGACAACAACACTTCATATACATATATCTTAAGTACGTTAAAGAGTTGCCAACAGTTAAATATATGGTTTCAGCATTAATCGGAGTACCTGGACCACGTTGCTACTAACTTCTCTGACAACCTTTAAACACTATACCATCGAAAACGGAGAGACTTTGTCATAGACGATTTTCCAAAAGCTGCCTGAAACATGGAAAATGTTGTCGTTACTAATTGCCTCAGACGAACACAAAGTTTAATAGCTCGTTCATTTCATCTACCATTACTTTTAGAACGCGAGACCAATGTCACAATTTCCCAGCTCTGCCAAATCCAAATAAGTCAAGACAAATATTTTGCAAAATGCAAGGGTTCTGCTTTTTAACGATATGCATCCAGCTTATTGCACACAACCGTGACAAATCCAGTACTACTCTTCACTGATTGGTCTTCAAATATACATATGCGTGCAGGTGTTGTGGAATTAATTAGAAATTAAATTATATTTCTTAAAATTAATAAAAATGCAACACCTACTTGCATGTTCATTAATTTTGTATACTAATGAAAGTGATAGAAACACAAAACATTTTATTATTTATATAATCATTGATGAGCTTTTTTCGATGTTTGTTATAGGAATTTTGAAAGTTAGCAGAGTTAGAAAGACGGTTAAATAGGAAAAGATTTACAGTTTTACGGCACCAATTTAAAACACTCTTTCTGATAACTCATAGATATTTTGAAAGAATCGATTTACTACTATTTAGTTAAATGGATATGTCACCGTTAATATTTATTTGACAGAAAATAATGTTAAACAGAAAGTCATATATAATTGCAATCTTTATAAGATAGGCTAATCATGGATTTCGTTACGTCGCCATATTGAAGTTATAGCATAAACTTATGTTTTTTTAAATGGTAATCATATTTGGATATGGTCTCATTAAAAATGTTCTTTTATAACTTTTCCAACGACATAACACTCGATATTGAAAGGAACACAAATTTATGTCATAACTCCAACAAGACAAGTCATATTAACAGCCTGACCGGAAATTTCGTTTTTTGTTTCGGTATGGGTTATAAGTGTTTTCAACTTGTCGCGACCACGGGAGCAATAGTGCGTGTGCACAGTATTTGGTGTGTGTAAAGTATTCCGTGGCTTTGTTACAGTGTTGACTTATTCTTTCCTCAACACTGAAACGATTTTTAAAAACCACACCGCCTGGGTGAAAGTTCGAACCATCGACTTCTCTAGATAATTATCTATTCTTTTCAAAATATCTAGTTAACTGTGATTTAAAAAAGAAACATATCGGTTTAAGTTTGATCATTTTTCTAATTTCACTACTATCTGAGATCGTTTTACATGAAAAAAGCAAAGTAAAGTTTATTCCGTTGGGATTTTGAATTTTGGTTTAAATACTTTTTGCATCGTCTTTTCGGTTTTCAAAACTTGTAAAGAATTACAGTAAATCTATTTAAAACAAACCTTAGAAAATATTGATGCCGTTTAAGTTCCCTATAAATTGAAATTAACCATCGTTTTTATATAGCTCCCTTTATCTCTTTTTATTTAGATTTTATTGCCTCTAAGTTATATGTTATCTGCATATATTCAAAATCGAAATATTTATTTTCTAAGCTCCTTTGTGTAGCAGTTGTGTTAATGTTAAATTTCGTGCATTAAATTTACATTCCTAATTTGTGTTGCCCCAAGATGTTTAAAGTTTCCAATTTGGTGCCTGTGTTTTATCTATCTTGTAAAATAATAACAAATTTTCGCAACTTATTGGAAACTTGTTAACATCTGGTAAATTTTTTTAGAGCTTCATTTAAATAATAATATTTTACAGATACTCTTAGGAACGTTTTCATCGAATGCTATAGTAAAGTAAGAGGGCATCCTTTACACACGTTTTGGAAAGACGTTGTAGATTCTGAAGAATATTTGGATCTCACCGATGAACGAAAATACGTTTTGCCGAAGGAGGTAAAAAAACCGACTGATACTGGAACCAAAGTGGAAGACAGTGTACCCATAAGTGACATCGCCCCCGAATCCTTAGATAAAACCGTTAAAGAAGCTGCTGCGAATGCAATTATTACAGAACCTATGGTTGTAGATGGTGAATGTGTAGATGTGGATAGTGACAGTGAATTGTTTGCTAGTGATGATATAGATACGTCGTTAAATGCTTTTAAATTTAAATTAAAACCCCACCCCTCTGATAAAGAAATTTTCTGTCTTGGGAGGAGTTTAGGTACGAAAGACTATGTCGGACAAAGAGTGTTACAGGTGGCCACGATATTAAAAAACCTGACATTTATCGAGGAAAATATATCGATTTTAACAAAAAATAGGACATTCATAAGGTTTATGTTGCTGTGTTTGTGTTCGCGATGGAATCAACTACAGAATTTAGGCTTCGATATGCTCGGTAATGTCTCCGTGGAATTTCTAGTTAAGGACCCACAAGCGGATAAGTTAACATTTTATTTAATCAAACTAGTTTCTGGCGGTCTGTTAAGTGAAGACAGAAACTCCTGCATATCATCATTGGACGCACTAAATAAACTTAGTCAGAACGAAGCCAATGAGGAGTCATTATCTAGGTGTTTAGAATCATTCGTATATAAAAGAGTGTGTTCGTTTTTAACCATTCACGATGTGATGCTTCTTATATATACCCTCGAATGTTTATATTCTTTGTCGTCCCTTGGTGAAAGAGCTTGTAATTTTATTGTCGGTAATCACGGTGTTGTGGATACTCTGGTGTCTTTAGTTACTGTTGAAGGTAAAAGTTACGGACCAAAGGCTTGTATAGGTATGAAATTAGTCGAGACAGTGCCTGGCGGTAACATGAATGCTGCGAGTACTTCGATTGCGTCCACAACAACCTCAACGTCGACCACGGTTTCTGCTACGACTGCTACCAGTATTTCAACTACCACTGCAACGCTCACAACAGTCCAAAGTCCTAAGGCATCAACATCGAATACTCCGCAAAGAGTTGTACCGATAGCTCCACAGAGACTGATTGCAATTTCACCAGCACCTTCACCAGCAGGTATTATTGTTTTTATGATATTTATATAATCGTGAACTTCTTTTTTTCCTACTTTATAAGTTCAAACTTATGGCATTACTTGTCATAGGGACTGTAATATTTTGAAATTTTATATAGAAATTTGTCATAGTAAAATATCGAGAAATTGTGATTACTCAGATAAAAATACCTAAAAGGGTAAATACAAGATATAACTAGTAATGGTTGCAAAATACGTATTTCCTTTTTCTTTCAGTACATTTTGGAATAGCTTCGCTACTCGTATGCCTAGATTTTCCTATTTGTGTATTGAATTATGACAATTAATTCATATTTCTTTAATTTTTTGCTAGGTTTAAAAATCAGCTCTTATATGTAGAGATTTTAATAGTTTGTGGAACTTATTTGGCAAGAAATATCTCCAGTATTAGAGGAGCTTGGTTAAACTTCATTGCTCCATTAAATTTTTACTCGTTTTCTCATTTGAAAAATTGCAGTTCGTTAGTAAGTAAAAATATTGTTTAATAATTCTTGTATATTTTAGGTTATAATCCTTTCATTATCTATATAACGGAAATGCTTTCCTTTGTATAGAGCGTACAAGCAAGTATCTGTTGTTTTAACTACATATTTATGTGTATTTGGCTTCCGTTTCAACATCTTCAAACTGATAATTATTAATTTTGAGATTTAATAATTCCTTAGTTCTTTTATTGCAATGCATATATTTAATTTTCTTTTCATTTACATTTAATCTCTTTATTTTAGTTTTTCCATCTATAGTTTCTAAACGTTTTCCCTAATAGTCTTTCATCTTTTGACCTATACTGATTTTTGTTAATGGTTCCTGGGTTCTGCAACTCCTATTATATTATTTAATAATGTGTTAAATAATATTTCGGTTCTTCCAAAATCATACTGATCGACGTAATTAATGGAATTTATCGCCTAACAAATCTATGATCGCTTCACACAATTCCAAAGCAGCAATTTTATAATTTATTGTGCTATCTTTTATTACTTCTCTTCTTAAGTTTGTCAAACTCTTATTTGATATTAATAAATGTTATATTAATATCTGTATCATCAACGTATCTCGGATTGTTACCTTATTATATTCATAGTGTTAACGATAGATTTCTATTTACTCACCCAAAATTGATAATCGACTAGTATTTTTTCTGTATACTTTTTAATATCGATACCATTATTTTGTATGTCACCTTTAATAATGTGGTGTCCCTGGAATTAGATTTATATATCTTAATTTAATTTTGGTATTTATATAATGATTCCTTCTTGCCACACTTTCAGCATTCGTTCCTCTTTCTAACTTTTTTTACTAGTAGATTATATGTATATTTTCTCTTATGTAAGACTTTCCTTCAACTTGCGATCTTTCCGCGCGTGTTCGATCATTTCCAGTAATTTTTTTTATACACGCTTCTACTTCTTCATATTTAGAAACACCATTTAGTTTTTTTTTTGAATTTAGCTCTTTTTCCATTATGTCACATAATTTTTTTTAATGTTTGGTAAAGTTACTTTTTTGAGTATTAATATCTGCTTCTTGTTTTTTAACTGCCTCTTATAGATTGAATTTCCATATTTCCATACCTGTCATGGTCTTCTCTATCCGTTATTTTGTTTTTTTCATGCACAGCGTTTTTGTTTTTGTATATGTCAAGATTCTCTTTTATTTCCCGTTGCTCTTCATTTCTTACATTTTTTTCTTTTGTCACATCTGCATATTCTCTATCGAACCAACTCTTTCTATTAGTTTTTTTTTATATCCTATTGTTTTTCCTATACCTGTGATTAACGTTTTTTTTTCTCCTAATCTCTAAGGCTTTCAATATTTTGATTTATATTTTATTTCTCTATACAATATCTTAATTCGAACGTTTTGTAATTCTTCTCTGTTCAATTTGTGTTTATTTTGTATTTAATAATTACTAGGTTAACGGTCGGGATTTATTTTTGTTTCTTTGTACGGACGTGCATCATTAATCATTTCCATATTCTTCTTTTTAATCAGTACATAATTTATTTGATTTATCATTGCTGTGTTTGGTTACATCCACGTAACCTTTATATCTATACGTGTATTTAATATTATTAATTGTCCAAAACTGCGTAGCACTTCCTAATAATGATTTACTTGTTCATGTATTCTGTGAATATCATCAATATTACTGGAACTCTTTCCATATTTGTATTTGAGTCTTCTAGCAATAACACGAAAATTAATGTGAAACACGTTCCTATATATGTATACATCAAATACTGATATATTATATGATTTTCTATGAATTCTAATTATTGGGATTCATCCATTTATTTGATTTATAATTTTGTATCACGATGACTATCCCTCTATAACTTTGTCTCTTTTCTCTTGCGTACCATAATATTTTTATCTGTTTTTTGCTTTCCTTTTTCATGGTATTTCCTGCAATGCTGATGGTATTTTTTCAGTTAGCTTGCCAGTTCTTGAAATCTTGAAATTTTAAATTTTCTTCGTCTTTCGTTGATTCATTCATATTTTCCTTATTTCTGTCTGGCATTGTCATTTATTGCTTTTGTAATAGTATTTTTTTCAAAGATTTCTGTTTCCCTTTTCCACCTTCACTAATGATAATCAATGTTTACAGTTTTTCCTTCTCTTTTTTTTCTTTTTCCTTCCGGTCTCAAATCTATCAATACATACCCTTTAACTTTACTTTTTCCACAATTCTTTGTCTTTTGCTTAACTTTCATTATCGAAATTTTTCTAAATTATCTCATGTTTTAAAGTTTCTCACATTCTCGATTTATACATTTAGATTCAATTTATCTTTCTTGATCTCCTGCAATTTTAACTTTGTTTTTCATATCTTACAGTGAGTACAATAAAAACGAATCTCATATTATATAAAGAAAACAGCTGCTATGAAGATATTATTTATATAACCAATTAAAATGAAAAAAATACTAATACGCTATGTTTTAATAGGGTGTTCAATCTGCATTATTGTTCACTATAACTTTGCAGCGTTTGTGGATACTGTCAATTGATTTCTGAACATATGCAACAAGTAGATATTGCCATATTTTCCTAGTCTCTCTACATAAGGATTTCAAATATAGCTCTTCCTTCAAGTTTTTGCTTTATGAAGGTCCACACGTTTTCGATTGGGTTGTGGATTGTGAAGGCCAATTTAACAGCTCTACAACATTCTCATCCTTCCATTCCCATCCTTCTTGCAGCACCCACAGTGACTTATCACTTCCAAACGTATGCACTGATACATCCGCAAACGTGCACTTTAGCTGTCCTCTCAATTAGTTTTTCTCCTTTTAATGTCTATGCTTTGCGTTTGTGCACACATCCATATAAAGATGCCTTATAAGTTTTCGCGCGCCAGTAGTAAACGTTTGCTAACATATCGTTCCCTTAACAACGGCTTTGCGGTTACACTTTGCGGTTACACTTTGCCCATTAAAATTAGTTTCTCGTACCGTGAATAGTCATAATATTGACTTATATTACACCTACTATTTGCTGTGCTTGTTTTAATGTTAATGTGGGTTTATCTTGCTGACTTAGAGTGTCTCGTTTTACACCACATTCCTGTAAATCGTCACGTTGTTATTTGTTTTATATCTTGTCACAAACAACAGAACGATGTAAATATTTTGCCGACGATTCATATATTTTAGAGCCTTTTGAGTGACTACACAGAAATACTGCTTCCAATCTATATTCATATATCCAATTAATATATTTTGCACTTATTGGGAACATGTTGTCACTACGCGCAAAGTATTATAGCGTAGTAAATCAAACATAAGCGATTAAGAGGTCTGTCTGCTTTTCTTAGAAAGGGCAGATATATTCAATTAGTGAGAGTTACGCTCTTTTGTTAAGTACTGTATCTCTTCAATTATAATTAATGTATGTCTATACGTATAAAACCAATTTTTAGTTAGTTTAATACTAGAAAACATTGCATTTTTTTAGAAATAATATCATCATAAGGCGACTATCGAATGAAACTGCAACCTTAAGTAACAACTTGCAGAACCCTAGATATTAGATGTGCACATTTTTACAGAGAAATGATATACTAGCTAATTTATGAGATAGTTTGGACATTTAATGTATTGTTTTTTCTGTTTAAATTTGATTATTATTATTTCGTCACAATCCCAGGAAACTGTTGGTGTATTTCTTTTTGTTTATTAAGTGAAGTTCACGCATTATCGCATGTTCATTCTGCTTATGTACATACACCCTATCACGTGCCTAGAATTACTGTTAAACTTCGATAATGACTCTTTAATAAGAGTTTCAGTTCTTGTGTCTGCGCTAGTGGCTAAAGGATACATTTTTGTAAAATAAATTGATCTTAATTATTTGGCCGCTACTGTATAAAATAATTTCTAAGAAATTACCTCTTACTACTTTCTTTTCGTGTTCAAATTATTATTTGAACACGAAAAAAATTTTTTTCGTAATCATTCTTAAGAAATATATATTTAGAATTTTTAATTCAATGTATCGTAATAAGTTTTACAGCGCGGTAAATAATGATTCCTGTTAACATGAAATTATCGCATACTTGCAAATCTTTATCATGACATTTCCATTAAATGAACAGAAAAACAAAGTATTTCCGCAAAAGTAGGCGTCTATACGAATGGCATTTTTAAAAAAATCTAGAATATTTTTAAAAATTGCATAACTTTTTATTTCAACATACCTTTGATTTTAAAAGTAAAAAGAAATAGGAGTGGCAGGTCATGCAATTGCCCCAGTTAGTCACGTTTACCTTACTAGTGTACTACTTTTTCTCTAATGATAACAAGACATGTTTGTTACATATTTGAAATTTTATTTTTAATAACTTTAATAAGCAATGGACATATACATAATTTATTTCATATTCTTTTTATGTGTAGAAATTCATTCCATATACAATAGACGCTAAAAGTATTTATACACTTTGGAAATAGAAAAATAAGATGAATAACAATATCACAATTAAAAAATTACTTCGATATAAATTAAACATAATTCAGATTTCTAAAGTTTATTTAATTATTAGTTATAAATAAACGGGCCTAAAGAAATATCAAAAGAGTCTCAGAGATTTGACAATAATACGAGGATGGTATGCGAAATACCCGTGATTGGAGACAAATGGCACTTTGTGTCAAAATCTGCATTACTGACTGAATATTATTCTTTAGTCGACGTCTACCAAAATTTCAGAGAGATTATTCGAGTAGTGTTGTTTGGAGAGCTGTTGAATGTGAGTAAGTTTATGTATTTGTGGAATCATGAAAAAGAACAATACCGGTCAGCGATTCGATTCCTTTATCCGTGCATCGTCGATGACTACCATCTGGTTTAATGAATTGATGCGTGACCGGACATCCGTCTTTGATGAGAAGAGGCCGGGTTGTCCCATTGAGGTGACTGTGGACGATATGATCAATAAAGTTCATGATATGGTGTTAGCAGACCGCCGGGTGAATATTAGAGAGATTGCTAATACGGGCATGTTTATGCGCAATACGAGTGAGTTTCTGCGGCGTTATGTGACTAGATGAGACATGGAAATCAGAGATCGACATATTAAATTTTTCCCGGCGAACATGCATCAAAAAAATTCCATCAGCCAGAAAAGTTATGGCGACGAACAGTACTGTAGGAAGAGACCCTCCCCCCCACCTAGCGAAGAAGAGGATTGTATACCATCATAATGCCTCGATCACGCATCAGCAATTTCGACAGCAAAACTATTCGATTTGCGATACGAATTGTTTCCCTCTTCCAAATTTGAAAAAATAACTTGGTGAAAAATGGTTCACTCGAGTGAGGAGATCATTGCCAAAACAGAGGCCTATTCGTCGAGTTCGATAAATATTATTTGGATGACTTAAAAAAGTTGGAACATCGCTGAACTAAGTGTATAGAGCTATAAGCAGATTGTCGAGAAATAAATTTACTAAATGCAAAACAATTGCATTGTATTTCTCAACACATGTCTTTATCATACCATCCCTCGTATAATTAATATAGTATTTCATGGGGTAACTCTTTGCTGTTATGCTAGCTTTCTGACGTCATAGCATATGATGAGTAACAATTTCTCCATCAGTAGTCCATTCTTCGTTTAAATGCATTTTAGGTGTGTATTTCTAAGGATTAACGTGACATCATTACAATAGGGTTTAAAGCGCTTTTAGTGTATTACACAGAAACCATTTCTGTAAAATTTTAGCAGTGCTTAGTAAATAAACATTGAATGGTACCCATTTTTCAGCATTCGCGAAACTTCGTTATAATTGAAAGCGTAGTAGTTCCATTCTCTACCTCACTTGTCAATATATAACTCCATGTATCCACGTATCTGCCCTTGTGTAAACACAAGGGCAGATACGTGACTCTTAAATTTTGTTTTCTAAAAGCGTTTGTTTTTTCTTCTAAATTAAACAACAAAAAAACGCCGAGTCTATTCAAAAACTCCTTAGATCTCTTCACACTATACGCGGTATGACAATGGGAGATCTTTTTATTTATTACTTTTATATCGAATAGTACAATAATCCCTAGCTCGGTGTAACGCTTCTAGCGACAAGAGAACGCGGTCCACTCTCACCCTCAAACGCTTCAAACTTCGAGGTCGAAGGCGGAATTGACTGTCTGACCGACTAATACAAATCCTTCATGACTTACACCTCGGATATGAATGAGCATTGTATTGATTTGCGAATTTAACATCTCAACATTCGTTGATCGCAATGCTCCCTGTTCCACTAAATGACTGCTCTGTCTTTTGATATTAGTATAGTACTGGACCCATATAAAATATAAATTGGTTTTTCATGCAATTTCAATTTTCAGTTTAATTAACACCACATGCTGCGTAGAACCTATATAATGCAGTAATACTGTCGACAGCAGATCAGACTATTATCTAATATGCAAAAAATCTTATATTTATATACCACATATTGTATGTATATTAATATATTTTTTGCACATCTAGAGTCAAACAACTTGCACATATGTATTTAAGGATTTTTAATGATTCTGCACAATTTGAAGACTTTCTTTGTGGAACTTGTGCTTTTTATGCAATTTAACTACAGTATTTTCATTTCTTCTAATTTTCGTCTCATTTTGCTACTAATATGTGTACAACCAGGGCTGATACTAAATAGACAATATTTCAAAGTAATTTCCTCTACACTCAATACACCACCTCTCTATCGTCCGAAACCCATCTTTAAACCAGTTCTGCTAAGTTTCACTAGGGAGTAAAGCACACTCGTTGTCCCAAGTCCGCAGAAGATCCTCATCACTGGAAAACCGCCTCCCTTTTAGCTTCATTTTCACATGCGGGAACAGTGCAAAGTCACAGGGAGCAAAATCTGGGCTGTAGGGAGAGTGCTCGAGAAGTTTTAATTCTGTCGTGGTCAAATATACGATGCAGGCTTTGGCGCGGTGAGCTGGACCATTACCATGATGGACGAACCAGGTGTCCATTCTTGACATTGGCCGCAGGTTCTTCATAGATCCAATGACTTTAGGCAGGCACTGTTCACTAAACCACTTAGCTGTGACTGTCTTCTGTGTGTCCAAAACGACGCGTTCGAAAAATGCAGCTATCATTTTCTTCTTTACAGATCGGGATTTTCTGACAACTACGGGTGTGTCCTCATCATCAAAGACACAAACTTTGTTTTGAGCTTTGGTTGGTACATCGTAATAGTACAGTCAAGTCTAGTCACCTGTCACGATGTTGTTCACATACCGAGATTGTCCCTTATTAAACTTTTTTAGCATCTCTCGGCATCAAGTCACACGTCGTGTCATCTGCTCTTCAATCAGTCGATGCGGCACCCACACAGAACAAAGTTTCTTCACGTGCAAATGATCGTGCAGAATCGGACGAATTGCTGGTGCATTTAGGCCTGAAGTACCCTCTATCTGTTGGTAGGTCACTCGCCTGTCCTTGCCAAGCATTTTCCTCACAGTAGTAACGTTTTCCTCCGTAACTGACGTTTGTGGCCTTCCCGGCCTCTCAGCATCCTCCACAGTTAAATTTCCTCTTTGGAATTCTCTATACCACCTGAATATCGTTGTGCGATGTGGACAAACATTACCTAGTGCAAGAGTCATTTTTTCGAAGCACTGGTCTTGTTTAATCCACGCATGAAATTATAACGCAAAACTGCCCTTATCTCATTTCGTGACCACGATGCGATCGCAAACACTTTACACTCTCACTGCTAATGAATAACTGAGCCCATCGACATGGCGCAGCGGCTACTATGCACTTATGAACATGTTTCAACATGCAGCAACAAACAGCTTCCTACGATTTATTATTGCGTCATATTGCAAAACTTTCCTAGTACCCTTTGTATATATACGCATTCCCTGCAATTTAGCATGTCAGCCGGAAGCCGAAGCTTCCCTCGAGAATATGGTTGTGCATATATATTGTTCATGGGATCAGCCATAAAAATTGATGTTTCAGAATAACAGTATATAGCAATGGGCCTTTTAATATATGGTCTGCGCTTTTCAGTGGCCATAATTAAGTAGTTAAGCACTACATAAATTAGATTACTGGGACGTTTCTCAAACACCTATTATTTTTTTATAAAAATTCGATTTTCTTTTTTGCGAAAAATAAGTTTTAATTCAAGTGTTAAATATATATGTGTTAAAAGTATTAAAAACAAAGGAAGTTTTTTCCTATTTAGCAAAGGTCTTCTATCTTAACTAATTTTGCACAAAATACCATCCTTTGACATGCTTCTCTACAAGACTACATAACGTACTTACACTGCAGGCCATAAGTTTGGAATCACTTGCATAAGTTAGGAATCACTTCTGAATATAATGAAAATATTGTAGTGGCTTTAACAAACATTGTAAAAATAAAACAATATTAATATACCAAAACGTTTTATTATAAAATAAGCAGGAAAAAAAGCAAATTTTATTTATTTACATCCACTTATTTTTATTATCAACTAAACGGACTTTTCATCGAAATACCCTCCTTTTGCTTTAATGACGGCAGCACACAATCGCGGTAAACGAGACACTAATTTTGTAAGGGTTTCATTGGGTATATTTGCCCAAGAATCTTGTATAACTTGCCACATGTGAGTCTGGGACGTCGGACACTTTTCACGCACTTTTCTATCCAATTCTTCCCACAACAGCTCTATTGGATTGAGGTCTGGCGATTGTGCCGGCCAAACCATGTTTTGTAAAACACCGTCAGCTTCCTGTTGTTGGAGATATCCTCTACATAAATGAGAAGAATGTTTTGGGTCGTTGTCTTGCATGAATATAAAGTTTTCTCCAAGTAATCTCAGACCGGAGGGCACAGCGTTGTGTTCGAGAATCTGTCTGTAACCCTCCTTTTTCAAAACTCCGTCGATTTTCACCAGATCTCCTACACTAGCCGAAGAAAAACATCCCCAAACCATTACAGAACCGCCACCATGTTTTACCGTGGGCACCACACATTGCGGTAACATTTTTTCCGTAGCAGTTCTTCTTACAAATATCCGACGTCTGGAACCGAAGACCTCGTACTTTGATTCGTCGGTCCATAGTACTTTTTCCCACTGTTCTATTGTCCAATCTTTGTGTAACTTAGCCCATTGTAGCCTTTTTATTTTATTTTGCGGACGTAGAAGCGGTTTGCGAGCTGCTACACGTCCCATCAGTCCAGCCGCTCTGAGCCGCCTTTTTACTGTGGTTAAAGAGATCCGAGTTTCACGCACCCTGTTAAACTCACCGCGGATTTGCGAGGCCGTTAATCTTCTATCTCTTTTCGACGTCAATATAATTGTCTGATCTTCTGCAGGAGTTGTAATTTTTGGTCTTCCTGATCGTTTTCTGTCCGTATACCCTCCAGTAGACTGGTATCTTTTAATTGTATTTTGTACACCTTTGTACGATATCTTCATTCTTTTCGCGATATCCCGTATAGAATCTCCCCGATTATGATGACTAATAATTTCTACACGTTTTTCTAGCGATATCTGCTTTCTCTTCGCTATAATCAAACGATGCTTACTGATTCTACACACTTTTATGTGTCTACACACTTTAAATGATACGAAGCAACTACAATATTCTCATTACTTCAAAATGTATAAATACTTATAAATATAAAAACTAAATGTAATTACAAAAGGTTTATGCGGAAGGGTCGCAATAAAATTTGTCCATTCCAGGTAATCGTTCATTATGCAGAAATATTACCTGCTCGAATAAATAATACCGCACGCAGAGTTTCCTTAATCTCTGGTTATTTTCCAACTATTAATGCATTTAAAACTACATCTTTTATGTAAATATTTATAATGTACTTAAGAATAATCCTTTGTACTTATATCAAAGTAATACGAACGTAACATAGATAAATTTTAATTTTTATGAATTTACTGGAACTGATTCCAAACTTATGGCCTGCAGTGTATAGTTACATGCTGGGTAGATGCACACTACGGCTTTAATAAATCTAGATTCGCACATTATTAACTTTTATAGTAAATATAATTCTTCCAAAAATACAAAAAAACCTTCATTCAAAATTTCTTATTCTGCAAGCAGTATACCACGCGTACATGTGTCCGCTAATCGACACATTAAATGAAGTTAGATCAGATTATCTTACACAACACGTTGCGATTGTCACTACATTCATTCTCATTCAAAAATACTTCGGCACTATGCATTACAAAAATTAAACTTTAAACTTCTGTTCAGCTGTTGATATTATGGCATTTCCTCAGTTTCAGTAACAATAGCATGCATTTATACTTTGTCCTCATTCACATATGTATGTGTATCTTGCATAACCGATAATATTTTGTTAATAAACATAACTTCTAGTTTTAAGCAAGAATATATATTTATCTCAAACTGGTGCACTTATTATTCAATACGTTAAAAAAAAGATGAAATGACATTTTGCATAGTTGTATAAAAGTTCTATATTCACAGCAAATAAACTGCAATAAAAAAATCTATATAAAGTAATGAACAGTATAATACCTCCATTTATGGAAGATAGTATACTTCGATTTAGAATAAAAATATATGTTACAGTCACTAAGTCCTGTAGAATGTCTTTAGAAGTATGTTACTAATGCAATAACGTTTCGAAACATTTATAGAGAAATATTGTTGTAATATATCGAGGTATAGTTAACACGTTATTACGATGATATAAAATTATGCAAAATATTAATATTACAAGACGTTTGCCGGTATATTTAACTGCTACTCAATTTTTACGTATTTGATACTAATAACTATAATTTATCTAATAATTATTAGTAATTTTAATTATATGCTATCCAATGTAATAAATATTAATTAAGTGCTTTTATAGTTCATCTGTATTACATTTCATTTAGTATTTTCTTTTGTAACTGCAAAGAAATAAAATATTTGCAGCTGCTACGCCCGTTTCTTCACCTCAAACCACACCACAACAAATCAGTCCTCAGCAGCTTGTTCAGCAACAGCACGCTCATCAGCAGGCTATACAAGAAAATGAACAATTCGCGTTGGCGTGGCTGAGAGCTACTTACGAACCACATACAGGTGGTCGTGTCGATCACCAGGAATTGTACAAACATTACATTAATTCGTGCGCGAAGATCGGACGAAGAGGAGTGATTGCACCGTTACATTTTCCGCGATGTGTCAGGTACGTATAACTGCAAAAATATTCAGTTCGTGAAAGTATATTTGACTGGGTATTTCAGGTCTGTATTTGGTGGAACTGTAGGCCCTAATCCAGTGAAGTCCATAAATTCGAACGAACCGCAATTCTACGAGGGTATAAAAGCACGACCACAACCTCTCGTCATTAATATGCAATCAGTAGCTACGCCAGTGTCATCACAGGCCACCCCAAAACCTGTAAGGCGCAAAGCACAGAATGTTACTGTTGTTACTGCAACTGCGCCTGCCGCACCAACTCTCACAGTCGTTGCAGACAATACTGATACTCCCCCAGCCTCACCAGCCTCTCCAATACTCAAGGCTCAACTTAGTGCCCCACCTAAACCTAGAGAGGCCACTGTTACGACTGTTAATAAAGGCGACGTCAAAAGTCAGGTAACTTTAATATTATTTATTTATTTTTTTAGTTTGTAATTACCTAAAAACAAAGATTTACTTCATTTCTGCTCTGTGTAAATAATTATAACTTTATTAGGATGCAGTGCAATACTAGGGAACACCATTTAATATATTATGACAATTTGGTTAAAAATCTCCATTACTAGAGGCTTGCTAGTTGTAGTGGAGAAAAATTAGAACGCAAATTTAAAAATAAATCAATAAAATTTATTAAAAAATATCTATAGAAAAACGAAATGCAATTATGATAACAATATACTAAAATATGCCGTCATTAAATCAATAAGGACAAGTTAATCAACAAGGTAAAAATGGGTGCAGAGTTGGGTATTATTACAAGATAATTAAGATGGGATGAAACATAAAAATTTCTAATGAAAGAATATTTAATAAATATTGCATCTTTGCGATAATATTTCTTGGTCTAATTCCACGTCATTGTTAATTAAACATTACTGTTCAAATCACTACAGTTAACGTTTCAAGTAAATTTTAGTACACTCCGCGCAACATGAATAGGACCAACTGCATATATGACATTTGTAGTTGGTATAAACATGGTAGCGCGCTGGAATTGTTATTTTCGAAAATAAGAGGGTTGATAAAAAGATGTATGTAGGTACCAAATATAATTTTTGTAAAAGTCAGTGCAAATGTACGTTACTAATGACAATAAGTAGAGTAATTAAACGCCACTTGAATACGACCAATCTACAAAATAAAAGATTCGTTTGCAATAACAAAATACTTTATTGTTCAATAATGAGTACTTTTGCCATTATTTCTTATAACCTCAAATAGTCGGGATGGAATGGAATTATACAGGGTTCTCAAGTAGTCAACGGGAAGTTCCGCCCAACTTCGTTTCAGCGCCTGCTCTAGTTCGTCAGCGCAACTGAATTGGGTAGCATTGGAGTACAATTTACGCGACAACCATCCCCAAACATTTTCTATGATGTTCAGGTCGGGGGAGAGCGATGGCCAATCGAGAACCTCCATGCCTTGTTCTTGAAACCAGCGTCGAACAATGCGCGCGGTGTGAATACTGGCATTATCCTGTTGGAAAATAAATGGCCCACCTGCCATAACTTTGGAAAATTTGTCTTTCACCTGTTGCAGCAGCTGGACGTACTTTTCCGAATTCTGTCTGCCCTTCACTATTACTAAATCAACAGGTCCGTTATAGGAAACAGCTCCCCATACCATGACTGAACCAACATCGGCTCGCCTTCGTGACTGAATCACTTCATCTTTACGTAAATCGTGGAAATAATAAGAAAACCCATCCGGGCCATCTAAATTAAACTTCTTCTCGTCACTGAAAATAACAGTTTGCCATTCTCTTGTCCACCCCATTTTTGCTTGAGCAAACTGAAGACGTGCAGTGCGCTGAAATTCCCTTAAAGGAGATCGTCGTTTAATTTTCAAACGTTTTAAATGCGGACAGGTCTTCAGTAACTTCTGTACAGTTCTTACCGATGCATTCGTTCCAACGTTATTCGCGATTTGTCTTGCCGTTAATGCCGAATTCGATGCTTCGCGTAATATGGCTCGACGTTCTCTCTTAGTTGTAACGGATGTTGTTCGCCCTTTAAAACGTTTTCCATAATTCTCGGGATCCCTAATAAAATTGTTCACAACCTGGTGTGATCGGCTTATTTTCTTTGCAGTAGCCCTTGAGGAATACCCTTCTCGATGGAACGCTTTAGTTTTTCCAATTTCTTCCATACTTAAGCACTTCTGTCGTCCCATCGTTGCACAATACCCTTAATTACAGATGTTTGTTTATCCGGATACACGTTGTAACTCGACACTCATCCGGTAGCTTACTATTAAATACTGGTCGTATCCAACCGGCGCGGTGCATTTTATATGTATGTGGTACTTACGTCACCCAATGCATAACGTTAGGCACTATTGCGCAATAATGCGTATTATTTGCCATATCATACCATTACAAACTTGCATTGTATTTTTAGTAAATGAATGGTTTTTCAAACCACCGAAAGCTTGCAACAAGTCGGGTGGTCCTATTGATGTTGCGCGGAGTGTATATGTATACAGACCCATCTTGTCTGTACCATCTTCTTTAATCCATTTGTCCACGTTATTTTCTCAATGGGGGCGAGTATTATCATCTATAGAAATGAATTCTTTTCTCACTGCTACTGCATATGGAAAAATCAATGGGTCCAAAAATCTCATACAAATATCTCTGGACAGTAAGAGTTTCATTTTCTATGAAATAAAGGTCGTCGTGCCATTCAGTACTTATCTTGATCGATGCCATTACGCAAATATCCTCATATTGAAGCCTTTCTTAAGCAAATTGTGGATTAATGCGCATACAGGGTTCACATCAAATCAGAATACGTTCATTACCTGGCTGCAACGTAAATTTAGATTCGTCACTGAAAATAATATACGCTTCTATATGCTCATTTACCCACACTCTGCGATCTTTTTTAGACTCCGCAGTAAGAATGATGTAAATCACTAGTTGTCGGACATGCCACTGTTCTGCAGGAGAGAATGCCAGTCAAGTATGTTCAGGCATATAAACCAGACGTAATTAAACAATTTCTTATTTTATGCGTTGATAGTAACCTTCCTGTGGAAACAGCAAACTTACTTCAAATCTGGGTTTTTATGAGCATGCCAATTGCAAGTATCGATTGTCTTCTCTTGGTGTTGTTGATGTTGATCAAACTTGTCCTCGTCGAACAACTACAATTTCGAAAAGCGATTCCAAAGTTTTAAATTATACTTTGGTTCACTTCAAACATTTCAGCAATACTTTATTGTGTTCCTCTACTTCCCAATTGATCTATAGCTCTGTTACAAATCGGGTGCGTTCCCATTTCGGACTACACTCAAAATTCCAAATCTTCAACTTTTGGATATTGACCGAGGAACATGTGGAAGCGCGGTTTTATACACTCCAGTGATTATCGTTTTAACACCTGCGTAAACATGTTAAGACACGTCTATGTGTTTATTCATTTTCTTGTTTAAAAAGTTTTAAACTAGTTTATAGAAGTATTTCTAGGTGTTAAATTATTTGTCACTACTTTTTATTATTTTAAAAGCAGTAATAATTGTGGACGTCTTCTTGTGGATTGTTACAAAAAAGTATGGCTTATGGCTACTGATTTTGAGATATATATGGGATAATTTTCATCAACTCTTTTGATAAAGGTTAAGCAATACCGAATTATACGTATTATTATTAAATAATTTAGATGTCGGTATAAAGAAAACAACATCAATTACAACAATGTACTGTCGCGTGACTTGAATATCCACATAGTCAGATCTTCAGTGACTATTATTTACATACATCCGTATTTAAAAATAACTAAAAACTAAAAGATTTACGTAAAGAAATCATTGTGGTCTTCATTATTCCGAAGAATACATCAAATTTAAATACAATTTTAAATATCCATGTAAGGACTATAGTAGTGTAGTGGATGGATGACTTGCCTACAAGAATGAAGATTTAAAGCTCACATATAGGATTGATTACCCAGCAGTATCCATGATCTAACGAACTTAAATCTATAGGTTTTTAATAGCTGTTACGTGTACTTACCTGCATCCATTTAAAAGATAATTATTTTATTACACATTTATCAGTCTACTCTCGTAAAATTTTATTTCAACCAAAATTTTAATATTCAAACAATGAAAATAATCGTAATTTGGCCAATATTTAGTAGTTTATATTTTGTAAATATAGGTTATGGCACATCCTCATTTAAGTCAAGCATTGCTGGGCGGTGCTACCGCAAGTTCGACACAAGCAAGTTCGAGTAAAGAGACGTCTGGTCAAAGCAACACGTCTCTGATAAAGAGTTTACTGGCTACAAAGGTAAACGAGTGCATGACATCAGTCAGCATGAGGACTGCCACAGACTGCCAAAATGTAACAACTCAGGTAACACACTAATATGAATCACTAACTCATTTACTCATTGCCTTTTGGTGCGAAAGTTGTAGAATATTTTGCAAGTTTTTTATTTATATATATATTTTATTATTATTGCAGTATTTGTGAAAAAGTAACATTTATATGCTAATTGTCTCATGCAATCTAGCAGATATTGTCATTCACTGGAACAGGTAAGCATGTGAATTCGTCTACTAGATTTACGTTGCTCAAATACTTTAATTTATGTGAAATGTTGTGAATTTTAAGAATAGAGTTGGGAAGTATATACATACATGGTACATACTAACACAGTAAAAAATGCAATGCACATTAGCTTGCTACAGATGTGTATATAGCAGTTAGTGTTATGTTACATCTACTTAATTGGAGAATGTACAATCATATCTTTACTATAATATAATATTAAAACTATATTTCAGTCATTTAAAATTTTGACTTCGAAGATGTACTAAAAAGAAGTATATTTAAGTAGACGATTTTCCAGAAAAATCTCAAAATTCGAAATATATGGGAGCCTACAACGCGCTCTTCTGTCACATGATGTTGAAGTTACGCGTATTAATTTTGGTATAATTTTTAGTTACGAGTTGCGATGCTTCGTAGATATACACTTGTATTGTATTGTAAATATATCGGACAGTAATTTAGTAGTTTAATGTCTTCTAAGGTATATTTTTAGAATCCACACATCATTTATGGAAATTGTTATTATTAAATTCAATAATATAGTATACTAGAAATTGATGCGATTTTATTCTATGTTCCCAGCTAAACTATATATTTGTACATCACGTCTGGCTTTTTTATATCGATGTTACGCGTTGTAGCAAACTAATCTCTATAGCGAAGCAGTCGTTCTTATTTATCAATATTGAAATTTCGAATATCATACAATATTCATCGATTATTTCCAGACTTATTACTATATAATATAATCTTAATTCTCACCTTTCCACCATATTCCAATATACAATTAAATTCACAAGAGCATGAGGCTAATTTTTCGGAAAATGAGGTGTTAATTCTCCATTATATTCTATTATGACCCCGCATGCTAGTAATAAGATTTTCAGCATAAAAAACATTAAATATAGGTTTATGTTTCTCAAATGCCTAAACTTTTTCAATTATATTCGCGCCCGCAGGTGGTACTGGGCAATCTAACAGTTGACGTTGTGTTCGCCTTGTCAACCTCGTCAAAATCAATTGGAGTGTTACGAGTCTTTCTCTTCCTGGAGAAATCAAGATTCACTTCTCGACTCATACCACTTTGTGGCATTTGATAATCAAACCCATTTCACAATTTCCCACCATTTTATGCTATTGTCAAATCTTTTGCAATCACATGCAATTTCTCTGAGCCTCAATCATAGTAACATTCTCAAGCATGTACTTTTTAAGTGTGTTCAATTAAATGTTGCAGCGTTTGATTGGTTCAAGTCGTCCAGACACGTTTAAAGGAGGCTCATTTCCAAAAAGATACTTGTCTGTAGAAATTATTTTACTCCGATGAATATCGTTCTATTTGATATTTTTTTTGAGTAACAGTTTTAATCTAGTGCATTCCCAATCGATATTATAGACTTCTAAACGACGCTTTATTACTTTAATGTCATCGGACATATATTGGTACGTTTTTATGCGAATTTGTTTCGAGCATAGCGAAGCTTTAAATTTGTATATGCAAACAACCGCACTATCATCGTATCTTCTTTTTTATTAGACGCTTTTTGCCTTGAAATGGCGTACAAGTTGTGGTGATTTATTTAGATACCGCATGGTCGCACCAACACTCACTTTCGGTCCTTTCGGGTGCGACACCAGAAACGCTGCCTCAAATCTTCTTAAATACTCGTTACAAAATCTCATTGCACTTAGACAGCAAGATCGCCTTTAAAATATTTTTTACGGAGCATATTAATATACATCTTACATTATGTAATACCATCCCGTTTGCTTCCTAAAGACTCGTCCTTCCGAGAAATAACCCATATGCTCTTGTGCAACAAAATGTATATTTTTCAATTAATCTTTAAAAACCAACAACGTGTCAATTATCATCGCAGAAAATACATACTCGTAAACGAGAACCAATGGGTTCCCGTACCAAATATGAAAACTAGAAATTTTTTTTTTAATTTTGCTTTTTATTTTAATGTGATGATTGTGGTAACATTCATCAGTATTTTTTAGGATACTGCAGCGTATTGTATATTTGTGTAAAGCATATGTACTCGTATAACTCCTTAACTCTAGGTTACATCTGCTGTACATATATTCATTCAAAATTACTATAATGAGATAATTGGTATATTAGTGTAATTGTTTAATAGTAGGCATCTGTGTATTTGAGTAGCTAGAAGATACAAAAAATATCAATTTTGTAATCGCTCATTCTTTTTTTGTATCTTTCAAGATGTGAAGTGTAATAATGTTGACTTGCATGGTTTGAAATGTGTTCCGTATAACTTTCATTAATATAATAATTTAACACTTTTAATTTTATAGCTCTTATTATATGCACAAAGTGTGCGCAAATACAGTGTTTTTGAGCTTCTTTTTTTCTCTATAACAGATATGTTGTCATTGTCTAACGACGTAACATTATCAGAAAATTAATTAGATTCTTATTGATATATAAGTAGCTCCAATAATATTGTTCGTAACGTATACATTTATTCTATCTTAAAGAAATTCCAATTTTCTGTATAAAAAAAGGTTTTTGTTTGCCTTTCTAATCTTTCCCCAAAAAAGTTCGAAATTTTATTATACTTTGTAATATTAACAATACAGATATTAAAGCAGGATTTACAGCTCAAAGTGACATAAATGAGGATACGTCTCAGTTTTTTGAGTAAAAAGTTATGGTAAAAGTTTTATCATGCAAAGCATTTAACATGGTAGTTAAAACGTACACATTCATCACTTATCACTTAAAATTCTTCTTTTGTACGACTTTCTATCATAAAGTTAGCTTGGAGAGTTCCGCAATCATGTAGCTATTCTATCTTCCTTGATATCGATCTTCCATAGTTTTAGTGACCCGATGGGATCTTTCCCCCTTCATTAAAATCACCTAAACTTTCTGGAAACGGATCTAAATGGTTGTAAACGTAGTAAACTTTTATGCTCATCTTACAACCTGAGGTCTGCTGTCTCAAAGACATAAAAAACAAAACAATTTTTTACATCCACTTTGCTGCCCAGGGAGAAAGTTTACCATTTATAGATCGACATGAATCATGTACTGATGTTCTTCAAATTTAATTTTTTGTAAGACTAGTGATATTCTCCTTCATGCGGGTGGAATGACCAATAAGTATTGAGCCATATTTGTTACCATTGTTTAAAAGGACACATTTCAAACTATGTTTTGTACTGTCAATAACAAGGCGCCATTCGTCTGGCGTGTATTCTGACATCCATTATTTGTAAGTCTTTCTATATCGTCGCAGAATACTATGTTATTTTCCTGAGAGAAAAAAGGGCAGCAGATCCCCTTACCTTTGTTAAGATGAAATGTAATATTAGTACTTGAATAAAATAGATTCTTTATTATCTTTATTTTAATCTGGAGGCAAGTAATTCGTAAAACTTCTTTGAGAGGTCCAGCTTTCTAATGAGATTATTGAGTTCTTGTTCATTAAAGCATTGTTAACTTACTGAATCTACTTTAAAATCACTGTCTTTTTCCGATTGCATGCACTGAACTTGATCAGTCGTTGGTGGTTCTGTATCATTTTCCGGGAGTTCAGACAAACTGCTGAATGATGGAATGAGTATTTCTTCAAATTGGAATACAGATCTCTTTGCTAGATCTAAATCTGGATATGTGTATTTATGCCTGTTGTTCCGATTGATGCATTTACTATTTACGAAACAAAACAGCATTCATTGTGATGATTTCTTGGTTCCCTCCAAACCATATATACTACAAATGCGAGGCACTTCCTCTTTTCAATCGTCTGCTGTCACAAATGTTCAACGCGTGTTTTACATACAAAATGTCGAACCTACTACTAAAGTTTATCCTCGTCTTCCAAGTGGATGCCAAAAAAACTTGTCAAAAAGTTAGAAATAGGTTTTATACTAACTTTTAAGGTGTATTGGTCACATAAATAACAAAGAAGTCTGGTTGATTTACACAACCGCTTGTGAATTTAGAATGACTATAATTTGAATTAAATCTTTTATTACTAAAGAACACCGATATTTCACACAAAATGGTGACACAACTTCATCTACGGAAACTTTATAGTAAACTGAACCGGATACGCACTATAATAACTGATAATTTTCTAGATTTTCAATATGAAATCATAATTTTTTTGTGTTTGTGATCTACATTTGAATTATAATAATTAGAGAAATTTATACACAAAATTTGTAGCCTCCATCTAAAGATTATCTCTCAAGCAATTACTTGCTTATATCTAATGAAAAAACTAGTAGTCCCTTAATAATTGCCACAATGTAATCAATTGTAAATATTAAAACTTAAAATTCAATATAAAAGAGTAAAAAAAAGGAAACATTTCAACTTAGGTATGTTTCATAGCTTCCCTGTGTCAGTTTTTCATCGTAGCGGTGGGAAATTATTAATTTTTGCTCAACAGATTAAGGCAATTGAAGAGAACACAAATTTTCACGAATCATGCCCCTCTCATAGTAATCTTCAAGAAATTCGAATACTAAAATTTTGTAAATCGGTCCAAGTTTAAAATACATAACAAATTATTGCAATATTTTCACGTAAACCTTAAACTAATAGTATCACAAGCCTGCGCAGCGTTCTTCCCCTTATCATAATAATATTGCAATAGCGAAATATTATTCTTCTCCATTTTCAAGTGCGAATAACTTTCCAACCACTGCACCGATTACAATGTTTCTACGCTCAAACTAACGTTCGGAAAAAAATCATTTAATTGATTTTAGAATATTATAATTTATGTACTGTTGAACCACTGTAACTGTCGTCATGGCTAGTTTTATAAAAATTCAGATATTATTTAATAATAAAAACTTTATATTTTTAATATAAATAAATCTAAAATTAAAAGAAACGGAAAAAATAAATGCATATCTGTTATAGAAGGGAATTATTCTACCTTTATACATATTAATTTTTTCTTTAGGTGGCAGCGCGACAACAACAACAAAGATTACTTGCCCAACAGACTACTACAATACAAACCCCGGATAACAAATCAGCTAAAATATTTGATAGTACACCGAAATCCTCGCGTATAAACGGTGCAAGGCAGTTATTTTCGGAAACCGATACCACGGATTCGGATGTATCGTCCACAACACAAAGCAGCAATTCCACGAAGAATCGCCGAGAACCACCCCAGCCGCCACCCCCTCCTTTGGCACCATTAAGTAACCCCAAAGGGAAAATTTTAAGAATAGACAATGAAGATAGTGATTCCACTGGTAATAATTCGTTAGCATCGAGTACGGGCTTAGGAAATGTCGGCTTAGGTGGTGTATCTTCCACAGAAGACGGTGACAATTCCTTGACTAGTTTTGAAGGTTTATTAAACGGCATTCCAAGCATCGATCATCCTTTGAACGACGACAGTAACTCTAAAGATTCTTTAAAAAGTAATATGAAGAAACCCTTAATGTTAGCAGATTTATTAGAGAAAAAAATCGATAAGGATCCTATGCTTTTGAATGGTGTCCTTGGGAAAGAATTGAGACTAGGCGAGAGAGGACTTGATTTAGTTGAAAATCATATAGAAAAAGTATTAAGTAAGGAAAACAACATGAATGAAACCATAACAGACTCTGGTATAAATAATCTAGACAAAAACAATGATATTAATAAACAGACCTTAAAACGATGCGCTAGTGAGGAATTACCCGAACCAGATGCTAAGAAAATTCATCTTAGTAATGTAAACGGTAATGCAGAATCACCCGCTCCAGAATCTGTATCCAGTTCTAACGGTGATGAACAACCCACTGAAAAAGTTTCTACGGCCGCTGCTAAACTCTTCGCTGATATGGCAGCTGATATTTTGGAAGATGAAGATGAGGAGGAATTGATGCAAGAAGCGCAGCCTCAAATCGAAGATACAGGCGTAGTACAAATTGCACAGAACAGCACTATACCTCAAATGTTTGTTGATGGTAATCAACAGGTTCTGTTGCAACCCAGACAAATCATCGTTTCGCAGCCTCAAATTCAAACAACAAATCAAGTTGTCATACCAGCGGGAGCACAGCTGAAAACACAAGGAGGACAGACTGTTATTGTACAGAATTCGGCTCAACAGAGGGCTCCTGTTGTGTTACAACAAGCAAATACTGGGCAGATACTCCTTTCGCAAGGATTACAGGTTAGTGTATGATATTAAATCTTCGAACTTTAACATGAATCAGAAAATCATTACAGGGTCAAGTACAATTAGTAGCGAGTTCCTCTCAACCAGGCCAGTATGTCATACAGACCGGGGGACCCCAAAATGCCTATGTCGTGGCCCAATCGCAAACGGCTATGGTTCATGGCCAACCCCAAACGGTTTTGGTGGCACAAACGCCGCAGCAACAAGGTACCGGCACGAAAACGATAATTATTCTTCAGCAACAGCCTACGACCACAAACACAGCGACGCACCATCAGAAAGTGGTCGTCACGCCACAAGGTCAGCAAGTTGTTGTGACGCAAGTACAAAGGCCTATTCTGCAGACGTCGACTGTTAGCAATAACAATCCACTGCCCACGTCCACTGTTATTAAAAGTGTAGGATCCACTGCCGTAACACAAACTGTGGCTTCTACAACTACAATCGGAGTTGTAGAGAAAAAATTAGATGATATAAAACCACATCCCAAACCAAAAGTCATTAGAGATCTTTCGACCCCATTTGTTTGTGAGTGGGGAGATTGCCAAGTGTAAGTAAATTTCAGTAAGGTATAAAATAGTAAAAAAGAAAAGGCATGCTATGAAATTCTTTTTTTTTTCTTTTATGACAAACACTTATTTCAAATGCTTTTTAATAATAACATTTATTCCTTCCATTACGTGCCAAAAATGTATTAATAGGTCCCACAGTGCAGCTCAATATATATGATCCATTATTGTGACAAGTGTTTATAATATACGCACACAATAATACAAAAATATTTTTAATTTACAGAGATACTAAATTTACTTCTGCGAACCAAGTGTACATGCACGTTTGCGAGGAACATGTTCCTAAAGGTTCAGAAGAAATAATGTGTCAATGGGAACGTTGTGATAATATGAAAAGGAAGCGATTCTCCTTGATGACGCACCTAAATGACAAACACTGTAATACTGAGGTAAAGTGATAGTTTTTAATGCAGTTCTATATTTTTTACCTTTATATTCCACAAAACTAGATTACTTTTAAAAAAATTTTTTAACGGGTGAGATATAACCTGTCGCTTCTCAAGAGAAAGTTTGATAGATGCTTTAACTATCTGTATAACGAGGGTGTACAGTTAGAATTGTTTTGTATATCCTAAATATTTTTATATTATATCCGTATATTGCAAAGTAGGTATACGGTTCTGTGGTTTTCTTCTTAATGAAATTAATACAAAATTTGGAATATATTTATTGAAAACATAAGCTTCAATGTCACGCGTTTTCCATTTAGTTAATTGAGACTTCTTACATTTGGCAACTCTGCTGATTTTATCTTATATTTGTGCTTGTCTGTGCCCATCATGGAACGATACACGCTTCAACAACGTTCACAAATTAATAAGATGTTTTATCATAATTCACATTCACTCGCGGCCACTTTACATGCATTAACTCAAATTTTCGGACATCATCGTCCAAGTTGAAAAAACAATCTTCGAATCAATATATTCATAACGTTACCATGCAGTGAGACAAGGGAGTGCAAGAAGCGAAGAGAATATTGTAGCTGTACGTCAATTCTTCGTGAAGACCCAATGTATCCCTTCTTGGTCGATCTTAGGCATTAGGCATGTCTAACATCAGTTTTTGACAAATTTTTCGAAATAATGTTCTACGTGTTTAGCTTTAATTTAAAAACTCAAACCAAGTGATCGTTTGTTGCCAATCAAACAATTCACTGCAAGAGAAGTATGGTGAATCTTTTATTTCCAAAATTGGGCCAATAAATTATCCCCCACACTCATGCGATTGAACACCTTAAGACTTCCTTCTATGTTATGTTAAGTCGTTTATGCCAACAAACCAACAACTTGTTCTTTGACAAAAAAAAGTTTGTTATAAAACAGCATGTTTGGCACAGCATCAGAGAAATTGTTCTTCTATTTAAAATTAAGTTGAACACACATTGGTTTTAAAACATCGTCATACAATTAATGAATTTTGAAAAGTGTTTACATCCACTTAAACACAATAGTCAGGACACCACAAAATGACAAATTTTTGATCTTTGCTACTGATGAAGAGCAGCACTTATTATCTTCCCAAAAATTTACAAAAGAGTTTCAGCTGTCACAGTCTGTAGTGTTTAGTTTTAAAGAATTGCAGGCATCGTTCATACAAATACAGAAATGAAAATGAATGACGTTTTTTCCGAGGATAAATATTTTATTGAAAACATTTTATTTATTGACGAAACTTAGTTTCCTTTAATTATCTAACTCAGTATCTTTAAAAGTTAAATGTTCGGACTGGTTTGTTAGGCAGCAACATAACAGCTTCATTTTTTGTAGAATGAATTTTAAATGCTGCAGTATCTACATCTGCTACAGAATATTGTAATTCTAGCTCTACGACATTTAAGAGACGTAAACACATATTTTGATTCCAGTAAGGCAGATGTCCTGTTCATGATACTGCAGCTGTCAGAGAATACTTATACACTCTAGCATCTTCAACAATAGGTTATTAACTAGCTAGAATACTATCGTTCTTCTAGATCACCCGATTATCACCAAATGATTTTTTTCGCTAGGGTTATCTTAAAACATCAAATTATGACTTGTCAGGAAACAAGTCTCATAATGTAAAAGACGAGCAACGATTATTAATTATATGAGAAACATTCAACAAGAAGGAATTGTAAATGTTCAAAGAAGCTTTTTCCGATAGATTATTGTTTGTTTGCAATAGAAGTTTAGAATTCTCTCTTGGTTTCATTCTTCTTAGAACAGACACTTTAAGTTTTAAAGAGTTTACGTTTTTATTTTTTCGGGAGAGATTGCTCTTGGAAATGTTCATTTATTTATGTGCAGAATTTATTTATTTTGAATGGTATAGTTACTTTTTTAATTTTATAATTAATATAAATAATTTTCAAAATGATTTCATCATACATGTTTTCATTAATAACTTGTTTTATATTTTATTTACCCAATTTTGAGATTTTAGTTTATAAAAGTCATAGTAATATTCAAAGTAGGCAAATATTTATTATATAACGTTAAGAACAACATAAATAAATCTTTTAAAAGCACCCATATCAATTTTCGATGACTCTAGCGCAAAGGCGTAATGCATTCCCCCACTAGGCTCAACGAGTACATCCAAACCGCTGATCATAGAGACACTATTTTTTATTGTATATGTATTATTTCTTACGTACGCTTCTTTAGTTATTTTACTTCCACTATAACAAAGTTCCCAACATTAAATATTTTTGTGTGTGTTGTGATAATATTAAGGATTTAACCGACATTATTTCATGTAAAATATCTTTGCTAACATGCAATTACTTTTGTGTATTGAATAGTTACTACTAAAGCTTATATTCTTCTTGTGAAAATTTATATTTACCTAGATACTTATCTTTTTTTTCGACTTTTTATTTATACCCTCCTGTATACGATCATTTGATATTTGAATTTTATTATTATTTAGTTTATATTTCACGCCTTTTGATTATTGAGATTTCAAATTATATTGACTAGACGGAATAACTTTCTTTAAAATGGTACTGCAAAATGTTCTTATAATATAAAAGCAAATGTATGTATATATGAATGTGTGTTTATAGGCTATGAGGAGTAGCTTAACGAGACGGCGGCAAATGTCCCATGCCGGTAAAGTAGAATCGCTTGTACCGAATACAGCCGCACCGCACCCGGGTTATGCACCTGATGCAGCATTTCATGCTATCAAACGACATGCCCTGGAATTTGTCAATCCCAAGGAATTGCAGGTAAATTTTCGTTAAACAATTTCACCATTCAGATGTTTTTCTGCGTTTTGAGTACACGAGTTTGTTGTACATCAGTTCATTCTCTTATGTGTTTCCCAGCTAAATTACGAATCTATAATTTATTGTCTTTACTTTTTAACAAGTAGAATATCACGAGAAATAATCTACTTGCATGTTTTTGAACATACTGACTGATAAGTAAACTACTAAACTATAGTATTAATAAAGAGGGCTTGATCTATGCTATATCTTTAAATATTTTGGTCTCAACTGAGCTGAAGAAAATGAATATTCGAAAAACTTGAAAGCAATAAGAGGAAGTCGATGCGTAATACTAGACACCTTATTTATTACCTTATATTATGTCTTAAAGTGATTAAAAAAGGATTTGATTAGTTTTGCTTTCCTCAAAATATTGGTTCGAATATTTAATGTAATTTTATATACATACATTTTTTATAACACTTTCATTTCTTCGTATACGTGATGAGATGTATGTTAACACACATATAAGTATACATTGTTTCTATATGCAGTTTGGTGTACATTTGACTAGAGTTTTATTACACTCATACTGTAAGAAAAGCACTGTATGAGATACCAATCCTAAGTAATTAATTAGCTAGACCACCCTTTGTTTAGGACATGGGCTTTTACGTTTGTTATAACAAACATATTTAATATGCCCTTAATTTACAATAATAAAGAAAATACAATTACCTGCTTAGTGCAAAACGCACTATAAAAGTTTTGCAACATGACGCAACCGATTGTTGCGTGCTGTGACAAATTTGGTATATGTTAGAGCCTATTCAAACCCACTGCTCCCGAACTACGGTAGTATAAATAAATTGCTCGCTATGTCATGTTAGTCAATAACAGAGTACTGGGCAATCTTTCGCTACAATGTTGCTGATGAAGTGCGTTTGGAGGAAATGGCACCTGTGCTAGAAGATTATTGAAAAACCGCATTCAGGTGGCATAAGGAGTTCCAAAATTCGGTTTGAGAAATGCTTCGAGGTTAAGAGGTCTTGCCTCGTCAGTTAGCGAGAATATTGTTGATGTCAGGAAAATGCTCGAATTCGAAAGACATGTAATTTTCGTAGATTTGTTCATTTTGTTGGCACGAACGTTTCTTGATGCTTTGAGATATTTGAGAATTTTAAAAATGGAAGACCTTGTTATGTTAACAGCGTTTTGACATATAACGAAATGTAAAGTAAAGAACATGCCCGTGTTTATATGGAAATCCCAATTTTTTAAAAGAAAATGGTGGTCGTGTTTTTTCCGTGAAAGAAGTTTGTAAGCTCGCGGTACTGGAGACATAAAAGATAATCACCGCAAAATGGTACACCGAGGAGTACCTACCCAGAATTGTTGAAATACTTAAATATTCGTCCGCGTCCAATATCAGATCCCTGGTTCTACCACAACAACACTATGGCCAAACGCTCCAACGGTTGTACTAATTATTTAGTAAGAACTGGACTAAAGGTGCTAGAATATCTACTCTATAACCCAGATCTCACTCAAGCGCTACTCAACATTTACAACATAATTTCTATTTGCAGGTTGTAAATAAACCCTAAAGACTTAATTTTTTGAGCTACAATGAAGCAAAATGTCACTTTCTTTAAACAACATGTGTTAATTAAGCGGTGACCAAGCAGTAACATTTGTTATTTTGACATTTAAAAATTGAAGCAGTATATACAAATTAAAGCATGATTTTTTAAGACATTTTACAGCCAAGAGTGTAAAATTTTTTGAATCACCTTTGACCACTACATTAGGTCAATACATACATTGTTATACTAGTTAAGGTTGAACAATTCTCCGAGTAACCAGCGACAGAAATCGATGGGGGGGCATTACATCATATCAGTGACTGGATTTTTAACTGCGGCGGGTCTAAATAAATAAAATCAATTGTGGATAGGTACCTAATTACATACATTATGCTCTTATTATAACTCCTATCTAGGCTCTACGCTACTGCGAACCCAGAGATTTGTTTAACATTATACATAATATATAGAGAAATTTTGTTCGAATTACTTATACAATTTTAATAATAGCGTTCTTTTCACAAAAAATCTCAGATAATTGCACCTCTTTTCAGCAGTTTTACGATTAATCCCCTTCTTTTCAAAAGATTCATTATAAAATTTATTTGAGTTTCTCAAATGCCCCCATACCGATACCGCAAAACTTAACGACTATCGAGCATCGACAGTTGCGAGCAAAATTTTGTTTATAGTAGATGTAAATAAACATAACAACGCATTTTATTTGAAGTGACAGTGATAGATTATAAATATGAACCGAAATATAAAAATAACCAAAATATTCGTTAAAGAACAGCAAATACACATTTTAAATAAGTGAATTAAAAATGGTAACTTAAATAAATACATAGGCAGCTACTTACAAGAATTAAATCTTCAATATACATTTTACAAGTATATATATATTTTCAATAAATAATAGAATGTCAAATGATAGATATGTATGTATAAGTCCGAGAAAATTGAATTATGAAAATTTGGGTTATGTTAGGTTATATATAATTTAATAATTTACAGATTATAAGATATATATATATAATTTATGTTCTATATTATTTTTATCATATTTAGTTCCTTTTCTATTGGTACTTGAAACCTAAGCTAAATTTCATTTTATATCTCTCAATTTGCATGAGACTCTTTAACATAACTATATGTACATTAAATTTATATTTGCTGAATTCGAATTTTAACATTAGAAATTATTATTAACAGAGGTCACCTAAACAGAGTACTACTGTATCTTCTACTGCTACACCTCCGCCCAGACCTGGGCCTCCTTCAGCAGAACAGGTGATTGGTTTTCTTCGGATTGCATGACGCGTTCTCGTATTTTGTGTTTTTTTTTCTAGTTCGATTATTTTCCGATTATGAGTATTACTAGTGTTTATTTTTAATTTGTATTTGAACACTAACATATTTAACACTGCCAGTATTATTAGACTTGCTTTATATTTTTTTAAAGTTATATTTTGTTGTAGAGTATATTTTTTTAATATTAAGACTCTTCAAAATATCAAGCCATTTTTTGACCAAAACAACATTAATAATTCATGCTACTTAATCAGTTCTAGTATCTACATTAAACGAGTATAAATTTGTAATATTTAAAGAAATATTTAAAATAAAAACTTAATTACGTTTGTCTAGTTACATCTCACTAAAAATGTTGTATTCAATACAAAGTCAAAAGATAATATAATAATAATGAAAAGTGATTGTTTGTTCAATTTACAGGGAAAATTAAAATATAAAAATTTTTGTATCAGTACATTTATCAAGTTGAACGCTAGAATTGCTAAGATAAGAATAAAGAAAATAAAATATGGATAGTCTGTTCAACAAAAAAGGAGGCAACGTTTTCACTGTGAGTTTTCATGATTTTTTCGTCTTTCTTTTATGATCCGGCGTGTCTATGAAGGACTATAGCGGAACACCGGTTCGATTTAATGTCCATAACTTTGTGATGGAAATTTAATTAAAATATAAAAAATACGGAGATAAAAAGTATCAACAACTTGCATGATCCGGGAGAAAACGAAAAGATTACGAGTAAGGAAGATAGAGCGATAGCTTTCACACAATCCAATACTGTGCTTCCTCATATCCCCAGACTAGCTAAAAAGCGGACCTACGTTAGCATTACCACAAAAGGGGACGTTTTCAGAGGCGCAGGAATAATTCCGTAGTGTGATAAAATCTCTGCTCACAAAAGCCCCCAAACATGTGATTAATAATATATTAATTGTGACTAGTCGAATGGCGTGTTCACCTACGAAGCATTGTTTTGGGCATTGCTTCCTGTAAGACGTACTTGAGTTTGTGTGCGTTTCATCCAGGATACCATAAGAAGTTCATGTTTGTGGCTGTTTCTTTGATCCAAAATCTACTGAACTCTATCATGATCTTCAGAAGCGATAACGATAATTGAGTTCTACAAGAAGACAATGTCCCAAAACATTACCAGAGCCGTCTCTATAATAAATAGAAATTGGAAAATAGCATACAGTATGAACTGGCAATCCTAATCCCCCGGTGCAAATTTAATTGAAAATTGGTGGACCCTTGTGAAGAATGGGCTTTAATGTAATGAACTAAAAACAACTGTCGCAACGAGTCAAAAATTTAATTGAAAGCATGCCGAAAAGGTGCTAAGCTATTCTGGACAACAATGGAAATTGGCACATTTATTAAATGATTTCACCTAGCCCAGTTAGTAGGTTGTACTTTTTTTGTAAAACAAAATCATTACATTTTCGGAAAACGGCGTCTCCTTTTTTCTGGAGTAGATTGTAAATAAATACACAATAATATTATATTTACGAGATGTATGGAACATTTCATTTATTTAAATTTTGAATTAATAATTATGGGCAATACAAATAAGAAATAAGATTTAGGCGATTTTAGACATGAATCACAATCTATCTTAACATAGGAAACGCATATATGAAATTGTGTTTCACAAATACCATAAGTATGAGAAATTGCTATTGGAACTACTTAGGCTTCACTTTTTCTACGCTCTAATTATATTTTGCGGGGCATATGACACGAATAAAACAATTTTCTACTACTTTATATGCAAAGTAATAATAACACCAAATCTGATTAAAATAAACTCTATTCATATTTTACTATTTACATCGAAAAAAGGCGACGAATAAAAAATTTATTCGTCGCTTTTTTGGCTTTTCCAATTCTATCATTACAACAATTTTTTATGAACTGAACACATAACACCAAAGTAATATGTTTAACTCTAAAACAAAAATACTATGACAATATAGTTCTTAAACAGTTCAATTTACATCACCTAAATAATTTTAAAAAACATGTAATTTATTAGTACTTGCTAGCTTTAGAAATTTTGCTTAGGTTTTATTTTGCACGTCTTATTTTTATATCATAGTTACAGTTATTCAATTTGTTTTACAAAATACTTATTGTTCACTTAAAGTTGGTCATATGTTACGTCGTGTATTATGTGCATGTACAATGTCTGTCCTTGTCAACTTCAAGAGGCATGTGAACAAATTTAAAAATTATATCTCAGTTTATATCATTGGAAGCATCCGATTGAAATTGACGATATAAACGTGCCATCTTCACATTAGGCTAGATTGGGTTTTGTATTTTACACCTCCCTTCTATTCATTTATCTGTACTGTAAAGTTATATTCAAAGTAAAAGTTAATTCGATATTTTACATATTTTTATTAATTTTTTTCCACATGGTTTTAGGTTATGTCTATTCATTCGTCTTGACTCTCTCAAATCCATAAATTAGTTTTGTACCTTTTCTTATTGTGTTCATTAGGAATATCCAACCATAATATCTTTATCGCAGGAGTGCGTATTTACATTTCGTATTTTGTTCTCCATGTATTTCATTTTGCATTCTGGCGTATATGTGTTATACATGATTGTATGTTGAATTACAGCATAAGTCTATCTGCAATAAAGGACTAGCTCACTTTCTATCCAAACAGTTTAGTTATATTTAACACTACTGTCGGTATTTATTAAGACATACGAATATGAAACTTTACACACATATTTACGAACCTCTCAAGTTCAGATTACAGATGTTCAATATGTCCTCCATCAGCGACACGAGCAATATCACATCGATATTTAAATTCCTCCCATACTCGGGCAAGCATGTCCTTCGTCACTGATGTTATGGCAGTACGGATCCGGTTTTTCAACTCTTCCAGGTTCTGTGGGAGTGGTGGTATATAAACGTTGTCTTTAACGAAACCCCACAGGAAAAAGTCACAGGGTGTCAAATCCGGTGACCGTGGAGCCTAGCTGAGACATTCCAGCTCTTTGACGACCAATCCAACGGTTCGGTAGATTCATTCAGATATTCACGCACTTGGCGACTCCAATGAAATCCAATTGAAATGAAACAAAGAGCTATAATTAAATTTCGTGCAGAACTTGGTAGAATTGCTTCGGGAGCGTACCAAATGATGAAACAAATAATTTGTTTCAACTCGACAAGTAATTTTAAGTTTTATTTAAATGTTTGAAAGCGTTTGATGGCTAAAATTCATCACATTCGTCCGGAATAATGAGATGAAAGGAGTTGGTGTTCGTTGCAAGATACTGAACCCAGTCGACTCCCTTGTTCCTACGTTTTTGGCAAAAAATATCTGTGTTGAATTATCCACTGTTCGCGTGATTTAGAATCTCGCTTGTGACTCTATTCTCAAAATTTAAAATGAAGTTACAAATGCGGTTTATTCCAAGAAAGTAACGTAGCGGTCTTCTATAAACTCTGACTCAACGAATATCGTAATGACTATACAGTATCGTTTGTTACATGGGTCGTCAATTCAATATATTAAATAAACATTGTTAAATTCTAGTAAATTTTATAAATGGAATAGGATGATAAAAAATCAAAAGCTTCAACTCTTGCTTAAAACTTTAATGAGTGAGAAAATTACTACTGTGCATGGACGATGTATTTATGACCAACTTGACATGTTTTTCGTGTATAAAGTGTTAATTATATAATTAATTCACTACTTGTTTTAATAGGATGATAACGAAGGCCCTGTTACGAAAAGTATAAGATTGACTGCCTCCCTAATACTTAGGAATCTCGTCATTTACAGCAGTAATTGCAGAAGGTATAGTAATAGTTATTCAACAAAAATTTAAGAATGTATATTAGATTTTTCTTGATGTTCTCCTTTTTTAGGTACTTAAAACATTACGAGCCGCATTTAGCGAACGTCGCATTAAGTAATGTTGAGTCCTCAAGAACTATAGCTCAAGTTCTGTATGATATGAACGAAGGTGTAAGTCATAGGTGACCACAACGCAAGTGATGTGTATGTACATGTTTATGGAACACCCAGTGAAGTGTGTTGTTTAAAATAAAAGAAAACCTTAAAACAAAAAACGAACTGTGTAAATTAAGTGGCAGTGTACAAATTATTGGTCTTAAGAGCCTAATTGTTATTTTTATATAATTTACTAGTGTAAAACATAATGCTTCTGATACAAACATAAACAGAGAGATATAAAAACGAATGCGAAAGAAAAACTAAGCTAGCTCAGTTCAAGTACAGTTCCCGTCTTTTAATAAAGAAAAATACAAATAATGTAAAACGATTGATTTTATAAACTCTGTGCAATTTATTTTGGAATAGTATTTATTGGCAAAACAGTTGTAGAATATATATGACTTTGTGTAAATAAGAATTTTCTTGGAACATGGTTTAGTTACTGTCCATTTCTTGTGATATAGAAGCACATGGTTTGTTTTTTAAACAGTATTATGTGGAGGTTTTATATGCGAAAGACCTGAAATATTAATAATAAAAAATATTATTAAATATTATTAAAGTTTATAAAACGACGATAAATGAAAAAAAAAAGACTTCCGCGTGAGGTCAGGAATCTCTAGTTTATAAAATATGTAATAATTATAGCCGACTGATTTATTACAATCTTGTGTATTCTTACATGAAAGGAAGTAAGCTACTAATTTTCATGTGCTTTAGCATATCCAGATCTACTACTTAACAGTAAACAAGAAAAAAAAAAGAAATATATAAAAAACACTGTAAAATGTTTACAATTATAAAAAATAAACTGCATTTAATGTAATACTTTTCCTTTTTCAATAAAAGTCTCGTGTAAATAATCTATACGGATTTCTTTCAATAATGTTGTGTTGTCTGTCCCTTCAAAATGGATGCCAAATTTTGAGGGGCAAAAAAGTTGAAGACCAAAAAGAGGAAAGGTGTAAGTAGGTATTAGTAATTGTTTACTACTGTATTATTGGCATAAGTAAGAACATATATACATGATAGAGGTGATAAGGGAGGTCTTCCGCATTAATTATTGTGCTTGATCGACTTCTTTTTCGGTGAAGAAGAAATTGGTTCGTGGTATATTCGTGATTTATACCATTCGTCTGTTTTTGTACAAATAATACCAAACTGGGAAATCGACATGGGTAGTAATTGTTTCTTTTTATGTAATAATAGCAGCCTCGCGTTAATTACTAACGATTAATTACATTTTTAGTATTATTTCACTTAATCTTCATTAAACCAATATTTTAAGAAGTATAAAATTTCGTAAGCCTTTACAGTCGATGTCACTTGTACAATTTTCGTGTTGTCATAGTTTTTATCGACGTTTCGCTGTTCATAGTGCCAGTTTCTTCAAGATCTGCTATTGGATTGATTCTCTCCGTTGTCGTTCTTCCTTACATGTGTACTTCGGTTAACAGGTTGCATGTCCGTCATGATCCATTGTCTGTGACGGATTCTCGTAGTTGGCTCTTCCAGGAGTTACAGAATTTATAATCATTCTCACTGTTAGCGGTTGCAGTATATATTCACGAGACATACATAAACTAAACTTTTAAAAAGCGAAAGAATTAGTCATCAGAGAAGTCATCGAAATCGAGAAAGGTCCCAACTTCAAAACCATGAGGATGGTTATAAACTCAACACATGGAAGAGGAGCCTACATAACGGCCAATATGGCACGACGGGCACGCACTGGTGAACTGACGACATATATAAGGAAGAAGGACAATGGACAAAATCAGTCAAACAGAACATCTTGAAGAAGCAGGCAGTATAAACAGCGAAATGTCAACAGAAATTACAACACGACGAAATTGCGCATATCTGTAGTTCAATTAGATAACGCTAAAGTTCATAAAAAATCAATTGAAACAGATTTTAATATTTTGGTTTAACACTTTTAAATAGTATTCGTTTTATGTTATCTCAACTTTCTTCCTTTCTGGTATGTGTGCGTAACAAGAGACAAATTATTTTCATGAAGGTCCTAACATAACTTGAGAAATTACATCAAAACCGCCACCATCTTGCTAATCTTATTTTAAACGCTAATTAAAAATTTAAGACACTATTAGCATTTAAACAGGATGATTAATTTTTATTTTATTTTCTCTGACATTTTCGTAATTTAATTAATATACTATTGATTGTAATACATGTTAGGTAAAGATAAATAATGTTATATTTTATTTATTTATTGTTAAGGACATTATATATCCCAAAAACCATCGTCACAATTACAAAATACATCAGTGTATAAATAGAATGATTAAGTAAAGCAATATGACAAAGACTTGATATTAGTACAGCTAAATAATAAATATGAAATATATGAAACTCATGTTCAAAATTAACTCACCACTCGATGTTTCTGATATATTTGCAATAATTTTTGTATATTCAAAAATATTTTGATTTTATCTCTAGTAGCTATATCAGCCCTAAGTTAATATGAAGTTTTAGTAAACAGCTTTTCTTGACTCATTTAGGTTACAGTTCGAGCATCATTTAAGTTTTAATTAGGAGTTTGTTAATTTTTTGCGTGTATAAAATAAAGTTTAAATTCAAAATCATGAACCGATCAAATCATTTAATAAATGATGTATGTGTAAGATCTTCAATTTTGATAGAAAAAGGAAGTATAGTACGTTTTGTGTCTAATTTGCTGGGTGTTCATAATGAGACAGTCAATCTAATGGTTAGAAAATTCAGGGAAACTGGATCGCTCTCTATAAGACATGATTAAGATAGAAAACGACTTACAAGTGCTAGATGTAACCATTTGCTTACAATGACAAGCTTTCAAAAATGAGCGAATAACAAGCGCAGAACTCAGTAACCAGCTTGAAGCAGTCAGAAATATCAGTATTTCTGTTTTAACTGTAAGGAGAAGGTTGAGGGAAGTAAGACTGGGTAACAGGAGCCCTGCATTTGGGCTTAATTACCACAGCACACCAGTACTATTTGCCATAAGTTTCCATTAAAAACAAAGCTAATTAATGCACCGATGTTTATCCCAAGTTAAATTATTTTTTGATTATGTTAAAAATCAATTAATTAATTTTGCAAAAATTGTATAAAATTATTTGACTGGAGTGTTAATTTTGAACATGAGTTTATATACATACGCAATCAAAGATGTTTTAAAAGGAAATAATAATAGAAAACTGAAGTGATTAAAAATCAAATGAGAAAAAAAATCAGTAATTAGTATTAAAATATTGAAAATTTAAAAACATTTTGCTTATAGAACATATTTAGAATTATACTAGATCATAATATCTACTTCAGATAGCAAGTAATGATAATTTACAGAATTAATGATTGTAATTTTATTTACTGTGTCAACTTCTTGTGCAGGTATACAATCCCATACACAGACCTATCTCCATGTTTCATTATTGAATGTATACGTAGGTTATACGCTTCGCCTAACATTCTTCGAGCATACTGTTTTCTTTTATATCCCAATATTTCAAATTTGGACTGATCTGTCCAAAGTTTGCTGCTACATATAGGTATTAACAATGTCAAACTATCAACAATGAACTAGCAACTTAGCGTCCAATTTGCCGCACTCCTTCTATAAATACTTTCAATCTTTAAATATATACGACGACCTCATTGATTGTACTCCATAGGAGAGCTGCTGTCCTCTAGGTATGGAAGCCTTATAGTTGCTGGATCCCACACAATTTGACAGAAACTTCAAAGCAAGTTTGTGTGAAATGGTGCAAAGAAATTCAACCAAGATTATTCAAATTTAGTCTACAATATCGCTACTGGTGACGAAACTAGAATTTATTCCAAAAATGCTGAAAGTAATCCACGTTTTGAACTTTTGAAAGTTAGCCAAGACCTACAATTGTTGCTTGTTCAGGCAATGTTACTAAGTAAATAATCGCTTGTTTCATCAGTTTCTAGACATCTAGTAATCGTGAGCGCTGACTGATTTAACACAATTTGTTTGCCAGAAGTCATCGGTCAAATAAAAAGAAATCGGCTAATTATTTTTTATTCATCACATCAACTCTTACTCAGCACGTCAACAGTTAATTTTTTACCCTGTAAAAAAATGCCGAATCAATAACTCATTACCCGTATTCATCTGATTTATCCCCTTGTGGTTTCAATTCGTTTTTTAAACATTAAATAAGTGTGCGGTGAGTGAGTTTCATCGGCCGAAGCAGTTATGGAACGATTCTGAACACTGGTTGCCGACGTATCATCAAAATAGAAAAATGCTTTGCAAATTGATTCCAATGTATGCAAAAATGTACTGATTAAAGACGAATACTTTGACAAACAATAAATCATTAATTAAATTTTGTGTGTTTTGTATATTATTTCCCTCGTATAACTCGTAATATATACATGTAAAAGGTGATTAGAACTAAATTTTTAATCTTTGGAGGAGGTGTTTGTGGGGCATAGGCCTAATATGCATATCGCCGAATAACGAGTTACCAATAGACCAATGAAACAATAAATAAGGCTTGCAGTCTAAACAAAACACATGAGTGATCACCATTTATTCTGACGTTTGTGGTTTTCGTAATTACTTTTACATATGACTACATCTGAGAGACGAACTTGGTTTTGCAACAGCAGAAATTCTTAGGATAGGAGAGCGTAGTCCAGGTATAAGTACAAGGCGTATTGCATCTCTTCTACAAATTAATCAAAGTTGAGCATGGAGAGCCATCTGCAAAAAAGGTTCAAAACCATGCATTACGATGATAATGCTTTACGGTTGCATTTTTGCAATTGAATAAAAAACCATAGACATTACAACTGTATATTGTTCACTATTAAGCTATTTTCACTCGTGATGAAATAAAAACAGTTACAATAAACATAGTTGGTCAAATGAAAATTCGTGCGTCATTGTGGAAAATAACTTTCAGTATCTATTCAGCATTAGCGTTTGAAGTGGTATAATTAATAATATTTTAGTTGGCCCGGTTGTGCCAAGTCTTACTGTAACTAGTTATTTACAATTTTTAGAAAATAATTTGACATTGACTATTTGTATGTTCCTTTGAATATTAAGCAACACATCTGCATTCAACATCAAGTTACTTTTCATAACACTATACTGGCCGAGGTAGTTTTCAAAATTAGCTGTCAAGGTCATCAGAATTGAATTCCCTTGATTACTGTGTTTTTGGATGGCTTAAACCATTAGCTTATGCAACAAAAGTGATCATAAGAGAGTCACTATTCGGTTGGAAATAAATTTAATTTTGCAGCACTCGAGAGAAAATTTCCGTTCAATCCACTGATCTACCCATACAATAGACAAACCAGCAGCTGACGCATACATCTAGGTAGGCAGCGATATTTTTGTAAGTATTTAATTTCGGTTTATTATTATCGATGTTATACGATAATTTATAATACAAAATAAACAATTTTCTCTACCGATGAATTATTATTATTATTAACCGAGGTAAAAACAGTTTCATTACTATTTCAGTAACCATTGATAGTCATCCATGTATATATATTAGGCTTTTTTGTTTGTATTTGCTCCAGAAACAACTCCTTTGAATATGGGCGTCCTTACCCAATCACCCAATACATACATTTAGATATTTGGAAAAAAAGCGGTATGAAATTAAATATTAATAAAGTCATAATAACAGAATCGCAATAAACTATACATGTAAATGGACCAAGAATAAAACAAGTATCATTGAATTATTTGGGCATCATAATAGAGCTAACGGGAAAACGAGAAGAAGAAACTGAGACAAAAATAGAAGACGTAATAAGGGTATACCACTGTATAAATATAAGCTCCATAAACAAACATGTGTACCACGTATATTTAACCAATTTTACAGAGAGCCATGAACTCCGGCAAGATAACAAAAAACTAGAATCCAGGCAATAGAAATGAAGCATCTGAGAAGAGTGAGAAAAGAAATATGGGAAGAAACAATAGGAAAAAATAATAGAATAAAAGAATATATAGATAAATAGAAGGGAAACATCGAATCAAGCGAGACCGATGACAAAGAATAAAAAACAATAGCGTAAATTTGTGGATAATTAATTTGAAATTTGTAGTTCTAACACCTTGGGGCAAGAGAAAATTTAACTCCCATTATTTATCAACAGTACGTCAACTCTAAGAAGAATACGGAGAGTAGGAGTTATACTTGCAACTAAAATTTATTTAGTAACATAAGTTTTGTCGAGGAATGACTAATAATTAGATATTTGTAGTTCGCTAGTTCCGTTGTGTATTTAATTTTATTATTTTCATAAAGTGTTATATTGTTAAAGCAAAGAATATTGCGGGAAATAAAAGGTTCGGGTCTAACAGTGGCTAAAAGTTTAAATTAAAAAAGGAATAACCACAAGGTTCCGGAAAAGAATAGAAAAAACTTTTAATCTAGGTATAAGTTTAAATAATAAACTTATTCTAAACACTTATTGCATATCATACCATTGTACACTATAATAGCATCAGCGCTACCGAAATAAAATATAACCATTTCTTAACCGCAAAATTGAAAAAAAAACCGTTTGCAATGAATCAAAATCTATAAACATTTCATGGTATAAAACTGAAGGAATGAAGATGATTGCAGCATACTTTTACATTACCATTCTTCATTTCATTATATTATACACCGCCTGACACTGATAGAGTGGACTTCGCTACTCTTCCATTAAATTTTTTAATAGTTTACCGGAATCATTAAAAGAAATTAAGATATTCTTAATATTTAAAAAAAGAGTTCGTGATTTCTTAATTGATTTAGAACCATACAGTGTATTTGAATACATAAATCGTGGTTCTCTACAGCAAGAATGTGATGTATAAGAATATGTTCTAACACATGTAATATTTTTGTATTTTGTCATGACGTTTGCAATTTCTTTTTCTCTTTGTATAATTAATTGCAATAAAGTTATTATTATTATATTATACTAATTTTGTAAATTTACTTAAATTTTTAAATGTACGGTTTGTTAAGTAAGAATCTTAGAACAATTACATGAAAATTATGTAGCAAAAACTATTAAACAGTATTCAAAAAGTGCATCCTGTCACAATTAATGCAGATTATAGTATATTTTCAAACTTTTGATATAGTGATACATCTTGTAATTCAGCGGATTTTAAAGCAATTGAAAATGTTTCCAACGCAATTCTATATTCTTTAAAATAGTCCCATTACGGTCAATTTCAAATGATATACAACTATTTCTTTGCCAAAAGTTTTTGAAGAAATAAGGAAAACAAACCGAAAACGACAGATCGTGCTCCACCATGACAATGCGAGCTCTCACAGGTCTGTTCAGACAATTGAATATTTGAAAGGGCAAAACATTGATTTAATGAGCCATCCGCCATGCAGCACCCCGTGATTTCCTTTTGTTCCCACACATGAACGGCTTTCTACGCCGGAAGAGGCAGATGCATTCAAAACTCATATTTTGGAGATACCGGCTTCACAATTGCAGCAATGCTTTTAGAATTGGTTTAAACGAATGCAAAAGCGCATTGATTTTCAAGGAGGATATTTTGAAAAACAATTAAACTATTTTCGATAATAAAATTTTTTTTGTTTACTATTCCGGAAATATGAACGGCTACCCTCGCATATATATACATACACATACAGGCTGTTTCAAAAAGAATATACGTATTTCGAAAGCATATATTTATTAAACTTTAAGACATACGACTATGAAACTTTACATACATATTTACGAACCTCTCAAGCTCAGATTACAGATGTTCAATATGTCCTCCATCAGCGACACGAACAATATCACATCGATACTCAAATTCCTCCCATACTCGAGCAAGCATGTCCTGCGTCACTGATGTTATGGCAGTACGGATCCGGGTCTTCAACTCTTCCAGGTTCTGTGGGAGTGGTGGTACATAAACGTTGTCTTTAACGAAACCCCACAGGAAGAAGTTACAGGATGTCAAATCCGGTGACCGTGGAGCTCAGCTGAGATATGCTAAGTCGCCAGCTCCTTGACAACCAATCCAACGGTTCGGTAGAGTTTCATTCAGATATTCATGCACTTGGCGACTTCGGTGAGGGGGTGCCCCGTCTTGTTGAAAAATGAAGTTGTCTTCGTGCAGCTTCGGAAACAACCAGTTTTGTAACATAGCGAGATACTGCTGACCGTTAACCGTGCTTCCATCAAAGAAGAATGGGCCGTAAACAGATGATCGGGATATCGCACAAAACACATTGATTTTAGGCGAATCTCGTACATGTTCAATGGCTGCATGTGGGTTCTGAAGACCCCAAATTCAAATATTGTGTTTGTTTACCAGACTACTAAAATAGAAAGTCGCTTCATCTCTGAACACGATGCGTTGTGCGGAAGTGTTATCATTGTCAATACCATCATGAATCTCGTTACAAAATGCCACACGTTTCCGTTTCTCATCAGGACGCAGAGCTTGTAACAACTGTAACTTATACGGCTTCATAACCAACTGACCCCTCAAAACACGCCAAATTGTTGTTGTAGGCAGTTGTAACTCCCGACTGGCTGGAGTTGATTTTGAAGGATTACGTTGGAAAGCAGTTTGAATTCGTGCAACATTTTCTTCAGAAACACGAGGGCGGTCAGGACTCTTTCCTTTACATACACGTCCTGTATCTACAAACTGTCGATACCATCTCCGAATGTTCCACCCATTCGGAGGATCAATTTGGTAGCTCAACCTGAAACGTCTTTGTACTGTAATCACGGAATTGCACTTCGCAAACTCGAGAACACATTTCTGTTGCGGAGTAGCCATTTTAAACATATGACGGTTACCAAGAAAAACAGAAGACAAAGGACATCAAGCGTCAATTAAATAAACTAGCCTATGTATTCGTTTCTCCAATATAAGCCTTTACCAACTGTGCATAAAAGTTGCGTCCTTACGCAAATATACACGCGAGAAACAAGATGTTTGTTAATTGTAAAAATGTTTGTGTGATTTATTGTAAATTTTACAGTACTAAACTGGAAAAAAAGTATAATAAAATAAAAAAATGTAAGTAATCATAAATACCTAGACATAAAAAAAGAAAATCTATCAAATAAGAATATATAAATATAAAATGTATTGTAGGTTAAAAGAAAATAAATAAAAAAGAGGATCCCCGAAGCGTCAATAATAAAAACTTTGGGTCGAAATACTCAAACCCAAAAGAACGAAATTTATAGTTACGATTATTACTTCTATCATTGTCATTTGTATTAAATACATATAATATATATCAAAGAGAAATATAATTTGGGATGATAAACCAGAAATCGAAACCGAAATTACTCATAACAAAAACATATATTGCATCTTTCGACACATTAAATATGATGGCGTTATATGGCGTGTCCTCAGATACCCACACTAATCACGCCACAAATGTTGGTCGTTAATCACCGTTGGCCTGAAACAAGCAGAAATAATATTACGTTTAATTCGTGCAAATCAAAAAATATTCAATACGAGAGGTCTAAATTTAAATAATGCAACGAATAAAAATAAATGCTTATATTTTTTATTGTCATATATAGGTAAAATCAGGAATGTTTTCCGATCACGTAATCACTGTCATATGAAATAAGACGTCTATGGGAATGGGCATGTAAAATTAAATACTATATTTACATTGGTGTCAGATGCGATAATATACTATATACCTAACCTGTAAACCTGTTAATAACAAATGTAAAAGCTGTCTTCGTAGGTTACCTAAGTATTACAAGGATGATGAAATAAATATGATAAATTAGCTGTTAGAACAATAATAAATAACAGCAGTAAAATATAAGGAATATAACAATATCAGAATCGTAGAAAAGCAAATTTCATAAGAATGTAAAAAAGATAAACTTGTAGAATGTTTAATGAAAGATATCCAATCTGTTAATACTGTTCTGTCTTTCTCACTGCAAAATATACATAATTCTAAATTGTTACTGTTTATATTTTTTTGAAAAAAATTGAATATTTCGAAAACAGTTAATTTTTTGAGTTTTTTCTTTTCCTGGTTCTTTTTTAGCATCATTTTTATATTATTTTATATACTTAATTACAGTATTATTCACCCATACATTATCAGTTTACATCGTACTATATCGCGAACTAAATTTTTATTATTTATTTACTCGATATATGAAACTCTGTATATACATATACAAAGAATAGATAAATTAATTGGGATGTATTGACTAAGATCCATTCTACAAAAATTAAATGAAGAAAAAGGAAAAAAACATAGATTTTTAATTTGTTTTAACAGCTATAAATAAAGTTTTAATGGAGTGTGTGAATAAAGAATTATTTAGATCCCTTTAGGTTTTTTTTCAAAAGCAATTGTATAAGAAATCATGTTGCTTTCTTAAATTTAAATAGTAAGAACATACCTTAATGTCTTAATTACGTAAAGATGAACTTTCTGTAATGCATGTTGAAGGTCTGGCATCCCAGCATGGGTATAAATTCTTTATACTTTGCAGATCAGCAAAAACCTAAAGAATTAACAAAAATTTAAAAATTTTTTAGTTACCTGACATATCTATTGAAGATTGCATTGATTAATTTGTTCTTCCTTTTTTGGTCACCACAAATAATTTCCATGTGAAAATCTTTATATCTAGTTCTAAGTTTTTAAATAATAAAAGATGTTCAATGTGATTTAAACATACCTAATTTATAGTGTGAAGACATTAATATCTATAAATGAAATGATAATAGGGTAGATGTAAGGTTTCTTTTTTTGTCTCTAAACAGTGCACAAGTTGCTATTTATTTACCAAACTAGCCATAATCAATACTTAAAAATCAGCAAATTATTAATTAATCAAATTGAATAAACCTACATTCCATTCGTATTTAGTTTTCCACTGAGAAATTGAACTATTAAAATGACATGTAATACAACTTTATACACGATCACTAACATCTAGCTTAAAATCACTGCTGCATTAAATTGGGATATATAAAATAATAAATATTACACGTCTTAAAAAGAAATTTTTGATGATCTTCCACAATTGCTTCCAGAAACTAAGAAATAGAACGCAGTAAACTGAAGAAATTAAAATTCCCCAAAATGTAACTATCACAATTAATATTTAGTTACACTTACTTTTTAAATCAAAAAGGTGGCGCCATCTCAAATAAAGTATTTGAACTTTTAGCAATTCCTGAAAGTAGATACCATCTAGGTTTAAAACTACAATAATGACTTTATAAGTTTCAATAATTATTAGATAGTCCGAAATAAAAATTATTTTATGAATGCAAAAAAAATAAATTTATTTATATACTATAGTGGAAAATAATGACTTTAAATTAAAATCAATATTTTCTGTAATAAAATTCGAGCTAGTGATACTAATAAAATGTAAAAAAACTACAATTATTAAAATATAAATTGCAGCATGTCATGTACAGTGAACAAGTCTTTTCATTGCCCAATGATTGAAGCAGGACTGGTTTGAAACTAGAATTTAAATTTAAAGAAGTTTGTACATTAGTTATTACATAGCACCACGGTTTTGAGAATAATTATTGTAAATATAAATTTTATTTCTTTGTTTGGGTCCTCCAACCATAATAATAATTATTTTGTAAATATCGAAAAATTAGAATGTGTTCCTATAATTTGGTAACAAATTGCGAATAGTAATTACAAATTCAAACAATTATTTTCTATAATATATTCGCAATACATGGTATAATGAAAGATTTTGAATGGAAAAATGTTAATAAATTGATGATTGAAAATTTGCAACGTCCTTTCTAATTAAATGGTCGAACTTGTTTAGCAATGCTTTCTGTGAATTGAATCACTTGATTTGAAACTAGAATAAAGATCCAAAGCAGTGTGTATGCTGATTATCAGATGACGCTATTGGCGAAATCAGTATTTAATACAATAATTATGAAATGAGAATTTCTTCTTGTAATCCAATAATAAATCATAAATAATATTTATAAATTGAAGTTATTTTCTGTAACATATTCTCAACATGTAGTTGTATGAAAATAATAATAAAATGTAGGTAATTTTAATGGAGCTTGTGGATGATTAACTAGATCACTGAAGGCTGATATATAATCCCTTGCCACAATAATTTTAGTTTTTCGACAACTAAGTTATCATCACCAGCAGATAATTAAACAGTGTCGCACCTGGACAACTATGGTAAAAATACTCGTACGAAAAACAACTTCCGCACGCGATCCGTACCGCTGAAAACAAACACGTACACTAACCGTGTAATTTTGACGGAACTAGAACAGTGTTCAAGTACATTTATTAAAACAGAGCAACCACACCATAAATCTAAACATTTTCTGACAATAATTCCTTTGTTTAATGGAATTATAAATGCATGTAGAAAAATACAACGGCAAAAGGTCAACATCAACGAAGAACTAGTAATTAACGGTATAAATTAGCCGAACAAACTAACGTTCTACTTTTACAAGGAGGGCATAGAGAAGCTCGGGTCTAGATTTTATAAATAATCATGAACGTAATTAGGTTGGAAAGAAATCCAAAACTGCAGTTATAATTCCCAAGTCAAACATTGTTGTTATACCTTTTTTTGTAAATAATTATTCCCGTATGCCGAACCGGCGAAGAAATTAGGAATTTTGTAACATTTTATAATATATCAGAGTAACGCAAATAACTTTTTTACAGTGAAAGGGATGTCTTGTATTTACGTGTAGACGAACGTGGGAAGTCCCTATCATGCTATATTAACTAAATTAATCATCTTGTATAATAGATTGTAAAATTTATCTACTTTACTCTAATATATTGAAAAAGTCCTACACTTCCCGTATTATTCTCTGCTACGGCATACCGAACTTGTGATCACTACTTAAAAAAAACTAATAACTTATTTCTAATATTCTTCCTATACGAAACAAAAGTATAAAATTGGGCAATTTTTATTACATAATACAAATTTGCATAAAATATATAAATTCAAATTGTTTTAAATTTGCTATTCTTGTCAATTTGCAATTACATATGTAATACTTCTGCCCAAGTTAAAAATTCCACTTTTACTAGCAACACTAATCGTGGAAGTAGCAAAATCTATTTCAAAAGTACAATCTTTATCCACTAACACCTTATCTTTGTAAGGTTGACCGAAAATTGGAAGTTTTCTATCACCTAAGATGGGATCCTCATACCTCCATAACTGAATGGACTTAACATCTGAAACATATTCATACTATATCGGGTGTGAATAAGTGAACGCAAAAGCTACATTACACCATGTTAAATTTTGAATAAAAAATCTCAGCACCAAAACATTGCATGAACCGCGAAATTTTAATTCATAAATAAGATATTGCTCTATATCTATTGATAAGAAGAGATGTAACTTAGAAAAGAACAATTTTTACTACAATTTCCTCGTAAACGTTTTCTTTTCGAATTCAAAGTCTGTTTTTACCATTTATTCAATAACATATTTTTACGAAAACCGCATTTGGTACTGTAGAACAGTAAATTTATATTCTAGTGTGATTTATATGACAAATGTATGTTTCCTTTATTCAGTTCCGGAGTTAATCGCATCTTTAGAACGCCATCATACAAAGGTCATTTTTGGTGCGTAACTCCGGAACTGACTTTCAAAAGTGATTGTTTTTTTGGTGTGTACTTATATTATGACATGATTGTTACGCTGCTTCAAACCGGAACATTCTATCACTGAAAACATACTAAGCATGATACAACATTGTAACATTAAGATTTTTGATTCAGAACCGAGCGAAGAATGTCGCTGCGTGTAGCTTTTGTACTAATTTGCACACAGCCTGTATCATTTTACATTTATTTCAAGCAGTTTGTTCACAACTTCATCGATTAATATACTACCGCTATTTTTCTTACTAATATAAAAACCAGAAAATAAAACAAGATAAAACTCCAACAGAAAACGATAATTTTACACGTCTAACTTCTGTCAAAATGAAAAGTATAAATACTTTCTATTAATTTATCATAGGCGTATTTAAAATATGGTTTGGTATCATATACTAAAGTCGTAAATTTCAATTTTGATTGGCTATGGTGAAAGCAAATGCCAAAAATAATCTGTTTGATATTTTGAAAACAATACATACAACTAGCACACTGAGCAATCACTCAGGTTTATATACAGGTGCGGTGCATTGCTACAGAATAGTTGTAATTGAATTTACAATTATCATTTGCTTCAATGCAATGTTAATTCTGACATAACGGAAAAATGAATGAAATATCGTTGTAAAAAGACAAAGTTGACCTATGATAATTTCAACAAGGACTAAATAATCAATAATTCGTTTTAGTATAATATGTATGTAGTATTAATTAGTTTGTTTATAAAATGTTACCCACATTCGCATGCATGTAATGCAGTATCAACTTATTTTAATTTTCTATCTTTTGCTTACCAAATTTTACACTTTAAAAATCTTCAAATAACCCAGGTTCATTTTAAACTAGTTTTATAACAGAATAGGTTTAATATAGCGAGAGAATCATCAAGCAATATTTTTAATAATCAGAGATTAATCAATTGAATAATTGAAATAATAAATAATGTATTGGACGGTGATGCGTAAAGATTGCAATAATATGTAGATAGTAATAATTTTGAATTCAGACTGAAATGAATAAACAAAGAAGTTGAAAGAAAACAATGTACCCCTCTCGCTAACCCCTCCCCCCTAACTAGATAAATTAAAAGTGCATAATATAAACATATTTGGGCGCACGATGTGATCACGATTATACGTTGCCAGAATCAAAGGTCGCAAACCAACCAAGAAATTAAATACCCATCATCAGTCACGATTTGGTCATGCATAAGCGCAGATGACACAAGACCTTTGTACTTTGTGTAGAGCACTGGGAATCAAGTGTAATATAAGAAGATTGCTAAAACTGCATTTTTGCCTTACCTAAAGTCACTAAATGGAGAAAGATGGAGACTGGAACACCGTGCCATACAGCGAAATTGATAAAAAAAATCTGTTTCAAGAGCATAATATATCTCTTTTGTTATTGGTCTGGAAACTCACCCGATGTTAAAAAAAAATTATGTACTTATCCCCGAACTAAACAATAGTAGTTGTAAAAGATAATATTCAAGCCATTGGAAAGAGAATGCAAAACTGCAAGTGGTAAAAACTTGCATTTCTCATATGCCAGATAGAATTAGAGCTGTTATTAAAACCCAAGCAGGATTAACAAAATATTAATGCAATATCTTCTATAAAGCATAAACATGTTGTATTAATAATATTAGTTTTGTATTACTTCTGAAAATTTTGAAAAAATACCACAATCAGAAAGTGGCTGTAATTCAATTGCCAGGTACTGTAAATTTCAGGTTGAGTAGTAAAGAGGACCGCATAATAATCTGTTGCCAAATATACAAAACAAAAAATAAATATACAACAGACTTGTTCACAATATCGTGAAAAAAAGGGGAAGATACGACCAAACAGCTATATTATAAAATACTAAATGTAAGGACGACCTTGTAAATAATCCATACTTCACTTGCAACATCTCTCTTTTATATGTTTATTCCTTCTCTTTGTTTATTTTTCCTTAGAGAAATTTCAACACAAACAACTTCTGAACAGCTTAATTTAAACTAAAGTAAGGATGTAGAGGTATGTATTCTAACCAAAGAGTGGTATTATAAATATATTCGATGTGTCCTGAATATGCGCGCATGCAATAAAGATATTTGAAATTAATATAATAGTATAGGTATAATTTAATAGGTGTCGCTAACTGTGAAGTAAAGTATCAAATAAATAATACCTTACAATGGCCCGTAAACCGAAATTTAACCATACATTAATATTACAGTAAAATATACCTTTGATAGTTTTACTAGTTCTTGCTAGTTTTCTTAAAACGTTATCATAACTATCACCATTAGATATTTTTATTCTCTGCTGAAATAAGCCTGAGTGCGGAACTGGATTGATAAAATTCAAATTAACACCAGGTATTGTGTCAAAAACTATATGGGGTTGACCAGGGCAGCATTCCTTCATTTTTTCTGTTGCATCTTCTTCATCCGTAGTTCTGACTACTACCTCTTCAACCTAAAATTAAATATCGGTTTATAAATTTTGAAAAATAAAATATTTGTAAATAACGTACATTCAATGTATTTAGTAAATAGATAATATTATTTCTCAGTACATCTGCTTCGTCAAATTCAAGAGACAATGCGAACGCTTTGGGGCCAATATTATCCAATTTCTCGCGAACAATTTGAGCGAATGGCATCACTTTTTTCATGTACTTCTTTAATTCAGGTTTGGATGACAGTTCATTAGCTAAGGTTTTATTATCGGGTAATTTTCCATTTTTCTGAAAAATAAATAAAAACGTTCAAGGTAAGCTTACAAATTACAACATAAGTAATTGATTGACGAAAAGGATACGTGTTTGAAGCTCATTTAACATTAACATTTATTTGTACACTAAATATCTATACTTCATTCGGCGAAGAAATTGAGTAAGCAGCAGGTATCCACGCGGTAACATGTGGACAGCCCAATTTACAATAGATTATTGTTTTAACAAAAAATATAAAATCTCTTGATTATCAAAAACTTCAATTTTAGGAAAATACACTTTATTAGTTGGTATAAAATACAGAAATAATTTAGGTTTGTAAAGTTGATGTACTTTGTATTTTTAAATTAACTAAAATGTGCACAACATTATCTAATAATACGTAATTTAATTCCAACGAAATATTCGTAAATTACTTGAAATACAAAATGGATAAAAACTGAAGTAAAGTTTATTTAACAAATAAAGTTACTAAAATGCATTTTGTAAATAATAGAGAAAATATATATTTGAAAATGGAAGACAGTGACAGGGTCACGACATTCTCTGATTCTGTCACAGAGCTGTGATTTACATCGTTTGTTCCGGGATTTTGATGGAGCTATAAGAACTAATAGAAAGACAGTTTTAAAAGTCACGCAGAGAGCGTGCGTCTTTTATTACTCTGTACATTCGCTGAATCCAGTATAGTTACAAGATTCGAATAATTTTGATTGTAACACCACAATTGTTTTACCAATCTACGACTTCGTCGAGTGAATGATGAATATATATTATGACTATGCCTTTATTTATAAAAATCACTATGAATCAATGTTTAAAGTTAAAAAGCAAATTAAATAAAAAGTAGTCTAAAAACAGTTCGTGGAATCAAAATAAAAAGAAGGCTTTGTGATTTGAAATTGCGTTTATTTTTCAACATAATCCTCTGCCACCTCGTACATTTGGACCAGTTTTTATTCCGGGACTAATTCAAAACTCAAAAGATCATTAATATAAGTATTCACAGCAGCATTAACATCGTTGTCTGTTGAAAACTTCTGATCTGTAAGGTATTTTTTTAAGGAGTGGAGAAAAATTCTGGACTGAAATATCATCAGAGGTGCAAATAGGCAGTAATTTTGTTTCTATGCATGACAAGGGTTTGAAATATACGGCGTTAATATGTAAAAACTATTTAAATCGTGAGTAAGAACTAAACGTACATTGCAAGTAATGGATTGACTAACACGAAACCTTGATATCAACCCTTTCGAGCTATCGTGGGACGAGCTAGACTTCCAAAACTCATTTGCGGAATATACTAAAACACCAATGGACTAACGTATCAAATACGGTACCCAAAAAACTAGTTGGCCGGATGCCCAGAGTTTTTTAAAAGCAGTTCTTATGGAAAAAGAAGTTTCTTGCATGAAAAGAACATATAAAAAATTTGGATATTATAGAATGTTAAAAGGAATCATTCTATTATTAATAACACCCTATCAACTACATATGTTTCATCGAATTCACGAATCGTCAGGTTGATTTGTGTTATTAATGAACGATTCCTTCAGAGAGTATATCATATCTTTCGATACAGAAAATAATGAATAATCTCATATCTCCCTCTCTCGACCAATACATAAATGTATTGACCGACAAAGCAAGAACGCTTCTATCTTACAGATCGGAGACTATGTTTCCAGTGTATAATAGACAGAAACTTACATCTAGGCTTTATGCCAAATAAAGAATGTTAAAAGGAATCATTCTATTATTAATAACACCCTATCAACTACATATGTTTCATCGAATTCACGAATCGTCAGGTTGATTTGTGTTATTAATGAACGATTCCTTCAGAGAGTATATCATATCTTTCGATACAGAAAATAATGAATAATCTCATATCTCCCTCTCTCGACCAATACATAAATGTATTGACCGACAAAGCAAGAACGCTTCTATCTTACAGATCGGAGACTATGTTTCCAGTGTATAATAGACAGAAACTTACATCTAGGCTTTATGCCAAATAAAGAATGTTAAAAGGAATCATTCTATTATTAATAACACCCTATCAACTACATATGTTTCATCGAATTCACGAATCGTCAGGTTGATTTGTGTTATTAATGAACGATTCCTTCAGAGAGTATATCATATCTTTCGATACAGAAAATAATGAATAATCTCATATCTCCCTCTCTCGACCAATACATAAATGTATTGACCGACAAAGCAAGAACGCTTCTATCTTACAGATCGGAGACTATGTTTCCAGTGTATAATAGACAGAAACTTACATCTAGGCTTTATGCCAAATAAAGAATGTTAAAAGGAATCATTCTATTATTAATAACACCCTATCAACTACATATGTTTCATCGAATTCACGAATCGTCAGGTTGATTTGTGTTATTAATGAACGATTCCTTCAGAGAGTATATCATATCTTTCGATACAGAAAATAATGAATAATCTCATATCTCCCTCTCTCGACCAATACATAAATGTATTGACCGACAAAGCAAGAACGCTTCTATCTTACAGATCGGAGACTATGTTTCCAGTGTATAATAGACAGAAACTTACATCTAGGCTTTATGCCAAATAAAGAATGTTAAAAGGAATCATTCTATTATTAATAACACCCTATCAACTACATATGTTTCATCGAAAGATATGATATACTCTCTGAAGGAATCGTTCATTAATAACACAAATCAACCTGACGATTCGTGAATTCGATGAAACATATGTAGTTGATAGGGTGTTATTAATAATAGAATGATTCCTTTTAACATTCTTTATTTGGCATAAAGCCTAGATGTAAGTTTCTGTCTATTATACACTGGAAACATAGTCTCCGATCTGTAAGATAGAAGCGTTCTTGCTTTGTCGGTCAATACATTTATGTATTGGTCGAGAGAGGGAGATATGAGATTATTCATTATTTTCTGTATCGAAAGATATGATATACTCTCTGAAGGAATCGTTCATTAATAACACAAATCAACCTGACGATTCGTGAATTCGATGAAACATATGTAGTTGATAGGGTGTTATTAATAATAGAATGATTCCTTTTAACATTCTTTATTTGGCATAAAGCCTAGATGTAAGTTTCTGTCTATTATACACTGGAAACATAGTCTCCGATCTGTAAGATAGAAGCGTTCTTGCTTTGTCGGTCAATACATTTATGTATTGGTCGAGAGAGGAGATATGAGATTATTCATTATTTTCTGTATCGAAAGATATGATATACTCTCTGAAGGAATCGTTCATTAATAACACAAATCAACCTGACGATTCGTGAATTCGATGAAACATATGTAGTTGATAGGGTGTTATTAATAATAGAATGATTCCTTTTAACATTCTTTATTTGGCATAAAGCCTAGATGTAAGTTTCTGTCTATTATACACTGGAAACATAGTCTCCGATCTGTAAGATAGAAGCGTTCTTGCTTTGTCGGTCAATACATTTATGTATTGGTCGAGAGAGGGAGATATGAGATTATTCATTATTTTCTGTATCGAAAGATATGATATACTCTCTGAAGGAATCGTTCATTAATAACACAAATCAACCTGACGATTCGTGAATTCGATGAAACATATGTAGTTGATAGGGTGTTATTAATAATAGAATGATTCCTTTTAACATTCTTTATTTGGCATAAAGCCTAGATGTAAGTTTCTGTCTATTATACACTGGAAACATAGTCTCCGATCTGTAAGATAGAAGCGTTCTTGCTTTGTCGGTCAATACATTTAAGTATTGGTCGAGAGAGGGAGATATGAGATTATTCATTGGTATTATACATTATTATAATTATTATTTTTGTTATTATATCTGTAATAAATATGTAAGTAATACAATCTAGATTTTCTTTTTTACTAGAATTGAATTAGTATAGTCTATGATACTGTAAGTTTTTGTGTCCAAACTAATATCAATGGAAGTGCATATTCTGTTCGAGCGCTGTCCAAAGTTGAAGCAATAGCACTAACAATAGATTATTTACAAATGTTTCTAATAATTGTTTTTTTTTTGTTATAATTCATAATAACAATGCCAGTGGTTTTATTTTAGATTGACAATATTTAAATTTGATAGCGTAAGTGGAATTTATCATTTTGTAATGAGTACTATAAATTATAAAAAATTACTTGAAAAATTGACTTCCTAACATTAGAAAATCTGTTATAATTATTAGGAGTGATGCATTTTCCAAGATTTACTATATACATAAATTTTCCACTTACGACCTTTTCAGAAAGCTAAATAGCGAATTTTTTTTGTATATTTAACTATGTAATGGTGATCTTATTTTCATAATTATAAATAAAATACCTCATATACATCTTTCATTGTAGTGAGAATACAACTTTGCCATTCTGGAAAACTTCTTGCCACCCAAATTGTAATTCTGTTGGGTTTTTCAGGTGGTGCAGCTTTAGTTTTAGACGGTTGCATAAAGGTCTTTAAATATACCCGGAATGAATGAGCAGCTTCCATCAAGTATTCCGACGATTTTATAAGAACTTCATCAATTTCTCCAATTGCAGGCCATTTACTTTTGACTACACTTGTTTTCTAAAAAAAAATAATGTTATAAATGTGAAAATAAATTACATTTAATTTATTACCTTGCCCAAAAGAGACCAGACATGCTCGCAAACATGTGGGCATATAGGTGCTAAAAGAATTGATTGAATTTCAATATAATACAATATGAGATCTCTATTTATTCCGTCCAGAGAAGATAAATTAATGTATTTATCTCTGGCAGCTTGAAGTTCGAAAAATCCACTTCTTAAGGCGTCCTTAAATAACATTTTGTTGTAAGACTCATCTGTTTCTTTTATTTTCAGATAAATCTCTCCTTGGAAAACTTTATCATTAAATGTATCAGCTGGTCCGGATCTTAAACTATCTTTCGTATCAAGAATTTCTTTAACCCATTCTATGAAGGTATATAATCTTAAAATTCCAGCGTCGGCAACTTTTTCAACGAAATTAGCGTCTTCTATTGAATCACCCGCATCGGCCAGACATAATCTCATACCGTCTGCACTAAACTTTTCAATAGCTTCGTAAAGTGTCAAAAAATTTCCTTCAGATTTTGACATCTTCGTCGAATTTAAAAGTAAGTGGCCATTTGCTCGTATTCCCTTCGGCCACTTGGTATCATCATTAGGCCATATGGCGCAATGAATGTACAAAAAATAAGTTAGATGATTTTGAATCAAATCTTTACCAGATGAACGCAAATCCAAAGGATACCAATACTCGAATTCGTGTTTCATTCTGTCTAAAGCTTCCTTTTTAATTCCCGCTTCCGAAGGAAAAGGTGCATTTTTGTAGAATACGTAATCCCAGACTTCTGGCGTCATTTGTTCGGCTTTTATTCCTAGAATATTCGGTTTATCTGCTTTGAAACTATTCCCTTGAATTAAATGTGCAATTGTATAGTATGACATATATATGGCGGAATCTGACAAAGATTCAATAAGCCATTTATCATCCCATGGTAATGTAGTTCCTAAACCATAAGTTCTTGAGCAGGCGTGTTCTTGTATCCAGTTAAGGCACCCTTCGAAATTTCTTCGGACTTCTTCATGGTAACAATTTAGTTCTTTCAAAACTTTTCTTGCCAGATTTTTCCAATTTTCCTCGCCATAATCCAGATACCATTGATCACAAAGCGCCACCACGCACTCATCACCTGAACGAGACATTATGGTCTTTTCCGGTTCATAATATATAGCACCTTCATTTCTATCGACGATGGACTTTTGAACAAATTTCTTAATATCCTGAACTTTCATACCTTTATATTCACCGACAACCATCACCTATTTAATAAACAGTATTATTTATTAGTTTATTAGTAATTTTACTTTGTTTATAATTACCCCATCATAAAATCCTTTTAAGTACACCATTTCTTTTGCTTCCAATAGCTTTTCTTTATCGTTTTGACTTTGTATTTTCAATTTTTTACAAATGGTTGGTGCGGCTAATGAGCCAAACTCTGGTATATCCAAAACAGGTATTGGCTCATAAGGAAGTACCTGAAAGAGAAAAATATTAACAGTAATGCCATTTATTTTAATTTAAAAAAAGGATCAAGAATCTTCTGGGGAGGTATTAATTTTAACGCCCGCACAGAGCTAATCCCTATTCGCCAAAGGTAAATGAGTGCTGGATACTATCACACCATTTTTAGGGAACAATTTCATGTTCATGCAGAATAATACTAGGTCCCAGATCGCTAGGAAAGTTTTGAATTACTTACAGATCAATATTTAACTCATGGACTGGCTACCACGGTGTCTTCCTGGTAGCCAGTTCACAACGAAATCCCCACCTAAAAAGATTGATAAGGTGACATTTACTAGCTACTAGTAATCTCCAAATTGAAACAAATCGTTCGTTTCAAGTAGGATAGCATTTTCCAAGAAGTAATCCAAAATTTGATAATGTGCTTACTATGATGAATACAAGTAGTCATTGGACTAGGGGAGGTGTGACGCGTTATTAACTTTAATTCTGACATTCCATTTTTTTTTGTTTATATTCTTTTAATATTTGCAATATCATTTTGTTTTTGAATTTGTAATTGAATAGAATTTTTCCAATTTTTTCATAAGTTTCCACTAAATGAAGTTAAGTGATGCACCGATGTTTAATTTTCTCCAGTTGAATGGTTTTCAACATTGTTGAGAAGCTAAAAATCAATATTATGAGACCTGTCGTTAGAGTCTATGAAATGTTCATTCCGAAATGGTGAAAAGATGTGAAATATGCATGTGGAATAATGGTGGTCATTTTCGGCATTTACTGAAATAATTTTAGCTGCTCTCTGCTCATTTGTTTCATTTTCTCTTTAAAATATGTTTTTAGTTTTACAGTTTCATTACTGCTTGTAATCATTTGCCTTTTTTTGCTCGTAATAAATGTATCAAACATTATTATCAGTTGTAGTCGTTTATATTCTCTTTTATTTTTACATTAAAATATCTTTCAATACCTATTTGCATATTATTTTCACAATTAGTAAAAGTAATTGAATTATTTGCGCTATAATAAAAAATCTAAAAAAGGTAACCATATTAATTCTTATATCTACGAAATCAGAAAAAAAAGAAGCATTTTAATGACGTCGGGCAACTACGATTGCAAAAAAAAATATGTTTGTGCTATATCTTGAAAACCAATTGTACCATGAATTTTTAATTGAGATTATTAAATGCTACATACAAATATCTGCCAGGTGCCATCTTGAGCTTTATTCTATCTTTAGTGTGCGAGTGTAACTAGGAAGATTAAAACTGAAAATTTTGCAATTTTCAATTTTTTTAATATCTTGAAAAGTTGACAACAAATCATAAATTTGAAAATACTATCAAATACTCTTCAAATTTCTGAACAACTTTGCTAATCCAATTGATCCTGTATTTTTAATACTATGAAAGTTATCCATTTACATAAATATTTAGTCATTATTTTTAAAGAATTACTTTTTTATTATCTATATATAGAAACAAATTTGAAACGTATCGGAACCATGATAATGCTAACTCAAACACATAAAAGATTTGTAATGATTGCAATTTTATAATCCTCTTTTGGTAGTGAAGGACTTTTGTCAATAATAAGAAAATAAATCTCAAACTTTTTTTAATATGTGTGATAAATACATATCTTTCATCAAATTACAGATTTGAGGTACTATATCCTATATACACATACTTACCATTTCATCCTTAATTCGATACTTTTCTCTAAATGCCGGTTTTTTCTTCAAATCAATCAATGCTGCATAATCATCTGGAGAATCTGAAGGAACACTTGTTACCACACCAGTACCTTTATCTTCTTTAATAGTCAACATGGGCAAAGCATATATCTTATCATTAGATGTCAGTGGTGCTTTTAAACAACATCCTAACAGATCCTATGGCAACGTGAAATTATTATCCAAGTCAAAATTAAATCAAAAACAGTACTTCTCCTAAAACTTCCGCAACTACTGGAACTTTACCATCTTCTGAAGTAAAATCTTGATAAGACATGTTTCTTGCTGCTCTTGAAGAGCATACAAAGATTTCATCTTTCTTTGTAAGAAACAGAATATACTTCATATCAGGCCTTAGCCAGCAATTTGTCTGGCCGTACATGGTTTCTGGTCTTAATGTGGCAGCCACTAAGAATATTGGTTTATCAGTAAATTTCCTAAAATATATACATTAAGTACTTGGTTTTTGGATTAGTCTTAAAGATTACTTTAATTTGTCAGGATATGGTGCAATAACTTGCATCTTAATTAGAGTGTATTCTTGGGGGCCAACACCTTCTCCCGTAGAACGATCATGATCCATGCATGGTTGGCCATCAAATGGAGAATAAATAGTATACCTTTTTCCAAACTGTACCTTGTTACGCTCTTTTAATCTTATATATTGCCAGCGCACGAACGAATCAAAAAACGGATTAGCATCTGTGGTGATAAATGTTCTTCTCCAATCAATCTAAGTTTGAAAAGTTTTTACTGTATTTTTTGAAGGCTTTTCAGTATCATAAAATGTTAAATTAAATAACATAACAAATTTAAGTAATATAATAATTTTCTTTGCATAATGTCCAGAAATATTCATGAACACAATCTTATTGTATATAACCTTTAATTTTACCAGAAATACTACAACATCTAAGACAGAATTTAGACTTTTTCTTCAGACATAACATGTATTATTAGGATATATAATATGTAAAACAAATTTTTGTTATAATGCACTTACATGAAGGCCACAATTAGTTAAGTCTTGCACTGCAAGTGGAGGAAAATAATCCAACCAATAATCAGCATCTGCAAATTTTGGAATTTCCTGATCATCTATTCCTAAACTTTTCATTATTTGCCATTGATATTTAGCAGCACCTGATTTGGCAACAGCTTTGCTCTGGAATATTAAATATCAATTAGGATACAATAAAAGTTTTGTATTGAAATGTATTTAGATATACCTTTTTGCCTTTACTTTTATCTTTAATAATAATATAATCACTTTGAATAACTTGTACATCCTCCTCTTCTACTGGGAAAACAGGAGGATTTCCATACAATTCCATTTCACGTTTTAACTTATCTGCACAAGCTTTTATGGGCATTCCTGTACAATGCAAACCAAATGGAAATAAAGCATGTTTACCCTTTAATCTATGGTATCTAACTGCAAATTCACATTTTGACAAGGAAAATGTATGTCCAAGATGTAATCTTCCATTCATGTATGGGAATGGGAAAGTACACATAAATTTTTCATCAGATGACTTCTTTTGTTCACTTGGTGCATTTATCTCATGTATTTTTTCAGTTTTCCATTTTTCTTGAACTTCCTTTTCGATTTTTTGTAAATACTCTACTTTAAATGTACCTTTTCTCTCAATAGTATTCTGAAATTTGAAATGATGCAATATTGCAATCAATATATTTTATTTTTAACTGAAATATATTTAATTTGTACGAAACAAAATAAAAATAAATTGTTACAAACCATTTTTATTATTAATAATTTATAAACTTTATGAGAAATATTTGGGTTACATTTGTACACACACGTGTTAAACCTACTATCACGGTTATATCGGCGAAACTGACGTTTATGTAGTAATAAGTTTTACTTAAAAAATAGGCTTCTTTAATTTTTTTATATTAAATTAAGAAGTTGTTTAATAGAGGTCAGGCCATAACATATGGTTTTAGTAAGCAATTTTGAATGTTAATATGAGAATATTGTTTCAAGACAATCAGGAATTATGAAAAAAAATATATACTAATTTTGATTTTACATTTTTGAAACTTATGGACATATTCAAATACTATACGCTATACACATAGTACAATGAAATATTTTGTATAAAAAATTTCAAGTGTCATTTTAATTTGGAACTGAAGTTATGATCTTTGATAGTTTTTATAATAGTTATCAGATGGCGCCCTGCAAATTGAAAACGACTTTATTATAAAAAATTGGAATTTATGCATATAATACGTTAATATATCACATATAATTGAAATTTAAAACAATTCTTTTCTATAATATGTGCAATCTGAATACATTAGTATATAGAATTTTTTTTAGGGCAAAAAAAAAACCATTAAGGGCGTCATCTCTAGCACAAGGGCTGAATTTTTATCGATATTAGTCGATAGTCATTCTTCGAGTTTGAAACTAGAATTGAGCCTGAAAATTTGTACAATATTCGTTAGATAGCGCCACAAGTAAAGTGAAAATTATTTTACTTAAAAAAATTAGAATTTATTTTTATAATGCAATAATAAATCACACAACATATTTTGAATTATTGAAAGTATTAGCTACTCGGTTAGTGTTCAAACTTTTACCAATCTTTCAGACCGATTTGGAGTTAGAAACTATAATTTATATATATATATATATATATACATATACACTCCGCGCAACATGAATAGGACCACCCGACTTGTTGCAAGCTTTCGGTGGTTTGAAAAACAATTCATTTACTAAAAATACAATGCAAGTTTGTAATGGTATGATATGGCAAATAATACGCATTATTGCGCAATAGTGCCTAACGTTATGCATTGGGTGACGTAAGTACCACATACATATAAAATGCACCGCGCCGGTTGGATACGACCAGTATTTAATAGTAAGTTACCGGATGAGTGTCGAGTTACAACGTGTATCCGGATAAACAAACATCTGTAATTAAGGGTATTGTGCAACGATGGGGCGACAGAAGTGCTTAAGTATGGAAGAAATTGGAAAAATTAAAGCGTTCCATCAAGAAGGGTATTCCTCAAGGGCTACTGCAAAGAAAATAAGTCGATCACACCAGGTTGTGAACAATTTTATTAGGGATCCCGAGAATTATGGAAAACGTTTTAAAGGGCGAACAACATCCGTTACAACTAAGAGAGAACGTCGAGCCATATTACGCGAAGCATCGAATTCGGCATTAACGGCAAGACAAATCGCGAATAACGTTGGAACGAATGCATCGGTAAGAACTGTACAGAAGTTACTGAAGACCTGTCCGCATTTAAAACGTTTGAAAATTAAACGACGGCCTCCTTTAAGGGAATTTCAGCGCACTGCACGTCTTCAGTTTGCTCAAGCAAAAATGGGATGGACAAGAGAATGGCAAACTGTTATTTTCAGTGACGAGAAGAAGTTTAATTTAGATGGCCCGGATGGGTTTTCTTATTATTTCCACGATTTACGTAAAGATGAAGTGATTCAGTCACGAAGGCGAGCCGATGTTGGTTCAGTCATGGTATGGGGAGCTGTTTCCTATAACGGACCTGTTGATTTAGTAATAGTGAAGGGCAGACAGAATTCGGAAAAGTACGTCCAGCTGCTGCAACAGGTGAAAGACAAATTTTCCAACGTTATGGCAGGTGGGCCATTTATTTTCCAACAGGATAATGCCAGTATTCACACCGCGCGCATTGTTCGACGCTGGTTTCAAGAATAAGGCATGGAGGTTCTCGATTGGCCATCGCTCTCCCCCGACCTGAACATCATAGAAAATGTTTGGGGATGGTTGTCGCGTAAATTGTACTCCAATGCTACCCAATTCAGTTGCGCTGACGAACTAGAGCAGGCGCTGAAACGAAGTTGGGCGGAACTTCCCGTTGACTACTTGAGAACCCTGTATAATTCCATTCCATCCCGACTATTTGAGGTTATAAGAAATAATGGCAAAAGTACTCATTATTGAACAATAAAGTATTTTGTTATTGCAAACGAATCTTTTATTTTGTAGATTGGTCGTATTCAAGTGGCGTTTAATTACTCTACTTATTGTCATTAGTAACGTACATTTGCACTGACTTTTACAAAAATTATATTTGGTACCTACATACATCTTTTTATCAACCCTCTTATTTTCGAAAATAACAATTCCAGCGCGCTACCATGTTTATACCAACTACAAATGTCATATATGCAGTTGGTCCTATTCATGTTGCGCGGAGTGTATATATCTACACATGGATTTTTTAAAGTAGACGACTTAAAAAAAATAAATGCTTCTTAAATGTAGCATTAACTTATTTCGAATAAGATAAACTGAAGCAGGTAAAATGGGTAAGCTTTTCATAAAGCAATTTTATTCACAAATGAACGACAAAATTATATTATATTAGACAGTCATGAAGTATGAGGAATATAAGTAGTAGACAGCTTACAATTTAGTGTTTGAATTTCATTAATGATTGATTAAGTATTTATAAATTTTCACAATATATTCTAAAACATATAAAACATTTACGCGCTGATATTACAAATATTATAATACATCTGCGTCAGCTAATCACTTTAATTGTGTTCTGACCCAGGTGTGCATTGTGAATCTTTACTACTCCTCAGGCAAAGGTTAAATGAATATCTGCAAAGGAATCAGCTGCACCGAAAATAAACATATACTTTGTTACTGACCACTGATAGTCTTATGCAGATCCGTAATTTAGAGATTTTATTTAGGGTTACTTATAAATAAATTGAATTAAAACTTCTAGTCACTTTATATATGGTATGTCATGCTATTTGATATAGCATAAATTGTGCTGTTTTATATAAAAAAATAAAAGAATAAGTACTACACATGTTTGTAAAACATATAATTTTGGATGGTTCTGTAATAAAACACCCTGATTTCGAGTTTTTCACACTTCTTTGGCATTTTTTTTCTCTTTTTGGCTCCTTACTTCTAATCCGTTACTCCTATCTCCCCTTCCTCCTTCCTGTGGTATCCTCTCCCCTTTCCAACATCTTTCTGACTTTTTATTGACCAATTTATTTTCAGACATCTTAGCAGTATGTTCCAGCCTTTTAACTCTTTGCGCTCGTACTATTTGGATATTACTTAGTTTTTGATGAGTTCCTCTACTTCATTATTTATCCTTCTTCTAATTCTCCTACTACATTTATTCTATGATAGATATTTCTGATATCCTCATTTCTATACTTAGTTTACTTTCTTCTCTTTCATTCATCGTCCGTTCTGCAATCATAAGTAACCGTGGATTTTATTACTGTTTCTCGGTTTCTTACTTCTTCAGGTCTTGATACAAGAGTCTAGATGCAAAATATGCCAAATCCCAAGTTCAAAATGTCTATGATAAAGTGATTGGGTGATGGGTCATGTATGTATATATAGTATGTTATATAGAAAATAAGCTTGAAGTTTAAAATGTGATACATATTTCATTTAAAACTGCGCCAAGTTACAATGTGCAATTAGTCTTTGATTGGTCACGTGATTTATCGGTTTATGTAATCGCCATAATAGTATTATTATCGTTGCATATGGGTAAATTACGAAAGTAACAAAAGAAAAAAGGAGAAGAAGAGTGGTGTAGAAAGAAAAACGAAAAAGGTGTATAAGAAAATAAGAAAAGTATGTGAAAAGTTGTACTTTCTTCAGTAACATTCGTTTTAGAGGTGTTCTGCAAAAGGTCTGCCACAATATCTGACTTGCCATCATACAAATGAAGTTAAAAAATGTAGAACCATAACTGTGTCTGACTTGAAAAAATTTCATACAATGTTTTATTCAGTAAAATGTGAAACTCGACAAGATTATCAAATCTTTTAGTCAAGTTTATCGAGTTAGAGATAGATTACGGATGAAAAAAGAACATTCAGTACGTTATCGTATTTTAAATGAATAAGATAAAATTAGTAAGCTCATATTAAAAATATTCTTCTTCGTATATTAAATATACAAATGCAATCTTCAGGAACTATTTAAACAGAAATTACAATATAGAACTTAACACTTCATAAAAGGATGTGTTACGCTTCTATACAATGTATGGACAAACTAAGTTGATATACGTAAAAAGAATGACTTGATATATATTTAATGTTCAAAGATGTTAATCATTTTTTCCAAAATTACTTTCTTGATTGTTAAAAAAATCCTATCTCTTCTCAAATTACTTGCTTTCTCTGGCTATTTTACACAACTGTACAATTTGTAAAATTTTACATTTAACAGAGGCCCATTTAAACCAAGTTTTGTCTCCCGAAAATGTAACCTCGTTTTTATGGACAGATGTAAATGTCCCTAAAAACTCTAGTGTAATTACTCCTGCACTTTTTTAATTCTTGATGGGTGAAGTTTTCAATCTATCTTTGGAAAGATATATCTATTTGCAGATGTTTACGCAGCTCATAACAAAAATTCTATTTACAAAATATTATTATATAATGTTCCGTGTAGAGTTGATCAGATTGGTACCATTTCACATAAAAAAAATCGAGTATATTTTTTCTATCGTCTTTTTTATCCTTTTATGCCACCAGGTCGTGCCTTCGGCTAAATTATATAAGCCTCCGTGCATGACAAATCCAATAGAATACCAAGAAATAACATGTAAATTACGAAAAATAAGAATCCTTAAAATACTGAAATGCAGAAAATTGGAGAACAGAGGTTTAAAACTTGATCAATAAGGTTGATATATAACCCCTTTCCACAATTAACTATTTGTAAATTCTGTATACGCATTTCGACAACCAAGTTGTCATCATCAGCAGATAATTTCAAAGTGTCGCACCTGGTAAAACACGGCGAAAAAATTGTACGAAAAAATAAACTCCGTACGCGATCCGCACCGTTGAAAACCAAGATGTGCGTATACAGAATTTACAAATAGTTAATTGTGGAAAGGGGTTATACATCAACCTTATTGATCAAGTCAATCAACCACAGGCTCCATCAAATTCAACTAGAGGTTTAAAAAACTATGAAAACAGTTTATTACATCAAAGAAAGGTGATCATCTATTGGTACGAGGTGAAGTAACTTATTGTACAGATACGCGAGTTTCAAATGGCAAAAGAAACTTTTATCCATCACCCAAATCTCAGAATAGGATTAAATAAATACATACTAAAACTTTTCAATAAAAAATTTACTGATTGAAAATCATTGCCCAATCGGGAGTTTACAAAGAAACTATGAACCTGATTGCAGAAAGTAATATCTATTGAAAGGATTTATGAACCATTTTCGAATATCGAAATTTCGGTCAAATTGTGCCAAATCTAAATCTTAACTTCAAAGTGCGCCAATATTGTTATCAATTTTTTATAATTGTCGTTAATCTGTGATTTTTGCGAATAATCGTATTCGATACCAAGTATCTTTCTTTATCAAAACATTTTTTTGTAATTTTCTCAAATTTTACTGAAAGCGCAATTGCGTTAAGTCGCTTCATTTATTTTCCGCTCTTAAGATTTCGGTTAAACTACCAGCAGCTTTTCTTTCTTTTGCTAAACGTTTTTTTATTATATCTTTCTCTTCATCTCATTTACTTGTTAGTGTATTTAGACATTCGATCCCTATCACTTTTTCTATTGCATATCTTCTAATTGCACAACTTATGGTCGAATTTTCCTTCTCTCGTTTTTCATGGTCTCTTATTTCTACGTATTTCTCTTTACTGTTGTTAATTTTTACCTTGTATTCATTAACTTTTTCTTCCTGAAGTTTAAATATGTTTTGTAATTCTTTTATTGATCTAACCTTAAGTACCATATCGTCGATGTGCGCCAAGTCTTCATGCCTACTTTCACATATTAATCCCTTCGTTCTTATGCTGATTTCACTCTCGCCTCTTGCAACAAGTTAAGGAGCATCAGTTAAAGTGCAATCTCCACTAGTTTCCTCAATTTGCCTGGTATTTCCAATCTTTTCATGGCATCATGCAGCTTCTCTCTTGATCTATCGTCTACCTTCCTGCGTTGAATCATGGCCGATAGTCTCTCACAAGTTCATCGTGATATTTAGACGACTTCCGATAAAAGTGTTAAAAATAAAGAAAGCAGTATTGATTCCGTTTTATTAAAACGAATAATTGTCGTTAATAGAGTTATTAGTGGAGGTTTTAAAATACAACTCTCTTTAAATAATCTGCAATATTTGAAAGATAGGTTAACATCTAACGACAGTTTTTAATTCAAGTTACGCAGTAAGAATTACATTAGTTGGAACGCATCTTTTCTACTATTGTTTTTTTCGCTTATTATAAAATTCAGTTGTTATACCTATGTCATACATTTCCTTCGGCATTGAACAAGTACACACGTGTTTATACGTATTTTTTATTTTATAACATTACAATACTCACTATTCTTACTTTTTGTTTAACATTTATTTATATATTCTTACCTATACTTTCAGATTGTAAGAAATAATTGGGTATAATTTTTATTCATGTCATTCGATTCATGCTGTTATATTGCATAAATTCTGTTAGGTGCATAGCAAAACATTATAATAAGTGCTTACATGCCATCAATTTCCGGGATAATTTAATAAATCTACCGCATCTGATAATTCTTAAATTGTCATAAATTATGTTTCGATGCATTTTTTTTTGTTTAAGTGTTTAAGTGTCTATTATATTTCTCTACTAATTACATATTCGAATGAGGAACTCAACTAATTTTTATTTATGATTAATACGAGAATGGTGATAAATACCTGTGTTGAGGAATACAAGGTAATTGTTTCGTTTTAGTAAATTTATTTCTGGACATAATCTCCTTTTAGCTTTATGGACTTAGGCCAGCGATATTCCAACTTTTTTAAGCCATCCAAATAATATGATTTGTCGAACTAGGTCAATATTTCGGCAATGAACTCTTCGTTTAACATAAAGCACTTACCGCGAAGCCATTTTTTCAAGTTTGGAAAAAGAAAGAAGTCACAGGGGGCTAATCCAGTGTAAATCAATAAATATACTAATTTTACTGTCAGAATTGTTGTTGAATGGGCCAATGCAGTATCCTGGTGATAGACAATTTTTTCTTCGCTAGATGGGGCCATTTTCTCTTTAGTTCAGCGTCGAATTGGTCCAATAAATTAGCGTAGTACTGTCCCGTGATTGTCCTTCTCATGTTCAAGTAATTAATTCGTCATAACTTTTCCGGTTGACGGAATAATCTTCGCCTTCTTTGGTGCACGTTCACCGGGAAGAACCCATTGTGACGACTGACCCTTGGTTTCTGGCGTGTAGTGATGTCTCATATACAGTCACATAAGGCCACAAAAACTAGCTCGTATTGCGCCTAAACATGTCCAAGCATTGATTTGCTTTTGATCTTGCCGATAGCTTTCTCATACTCAATTTTTCGTGAAGGATATTTTGCACATGTTCATTTGAAATGCTTACCACATTAGCAATGTCTCTAATATTCACCCGATAGTCTACTATATATACTAGGAACTTTATAGATCATATCGTCCGTAGTCACCTTAATGGAACAACCTGGCCGCTCCTCTTCTTGTGCCGACTGACCTTTGGTTTCTGGCGTGTAGTAATGTATCCATGTCTCATCTACAGTCACATAACGTCACAGAAACTAGCTCGTATTGCGCTTAAATATGTCCAAACATTGACATTCGATAGTTTATTGAATTAAGAAATTAATTTTTGTAATTGTAATGAATAAGGACACCGTATTTCCGAGATCGAATTTACTTCGGTAATTTTTATCTGATGAGAGGGCATTAATGCTTCGCTTATTTTAGAACGAGGACTGGGAGCAACAGATTCATTGAATATATTTTGTAGATAATTTGTATAAGATCTGAAGAACTTCCTTGTCTGAACATATCAAAAACGAATTAAAATCTTCAATGAGAGTTATGGAAATTAAGCTCTAAATACTCAGATTACTTCATTCCTCTCTCTAAAGCTCGTCTACCATATGTATAAGGCATTACTGATTGCATCAGTAGAATATTCCTTAGAAACAATATTAAAACCATCTTTAAACCTCATTCGAAATTTTTAGAACAATTTTCAGTAAAGAGCATGATCTCTAGAAGCACCTAATGTGTATCTTGCTTGTGCGGTAGTCTATATGTTGTCGATCTGTCGGCACGCGTATTTCAGGCTGCTATGTGTAGTTTGTTCTGCACTTGCTGAGCATAGACTTGAAATCAGGCATCATATCCAATTCATTTCTATTAAAATCCTGTTCCAAACTAATCATTATTATGTCAGAGTACAAATAGAGACGAAACGATGGCAGCAGAAGTACCGAGGACGTCGTTCTAGATCGGAAGCCAAGATGAAGAAAATTTGAAGCTCTAAATATTAAAGGATGCGGTTCATCGAATTTTTATTAATTTAGTCTCCAAAAAATTAATTAGGAGATTATTCCATATTAATTGACAAGCGATAAACAATTTTTACAACTAGAGCAACGTAGTGATAGACAGATATGCGAAAAATCATCGGAATTTTATTCACATAGTGTAACTGGCGACGTGGCAGTTTCAATTCAATCGTGAAGCAAAACGCCAAACTGACAAACGCGTTCGTTGGAAGAAGGAATCTGAACGAATTCTTGATGGATCACATTTAGGCTTTCAAAGAAAGCATATCGTCTTGATTTGCGACATTGACATCTTAGATTTCGTTGGTTGTAACTCTCTTTCTTCCATCGATCGACAGCTATATTTTCTGGTTTCGGGGTAGTACTAAAAAACTTCATCTCCAGTCACCATTGTACCCAATTCCTAAGAAATTTGATGACGAACAAATTCTACACTGCCATCTTTTGAATAGAAAAGAAACTATCCGAACGAAGGAAATACAGTGGGCAAACTTATCTTCTAGAATGCAAAGTTAAGCCTCGACTGCGCGTATAAAGACATTGGTCCTGTTTATAGGACTTGTCTTTGTACGTCGAAGGTTATCTTTGTATTTTAAGAGATAAGTTCGCTCACTGCATTTTTCTTCGTTCGGATAGTTTCATTTCTATTCGAAAGATGGAAGTATAGTTTCTGTTCCCTACCTTGATGTATCCTCTCGATATGAAAGTAAAAAGAACAATTCGTCAAGGTTCGAGATTGGCAAAAGAGTTTCGGATAGATAAAACGTATCTTAATTAAGATCTCGTCGACAATAGGGTTGTCCTTTTTGAAGTAATTTGATGTTGATTCGTTGTTCTTTTTCCATGTCACTAGTTTTTCCAATTGAGGAATAATCTATACCATTATCTCAGAACGTTATATATCGCAATTTGAGCATGACACACTGAACTCAATGACACAGTTGATAGCACATCTATGTTACCATACCGGGCGCAAAAAGTCTCCTTATATACTTTACACACCTCGTTTATTGGTTCTGAACCATTTGAGTACATTTCATAAAAGAAAGAGATGCTATCATTTTTAAAACGATCAATCTTCTAATAGATTTTGTTTTATTTTAAACAATTTTTGCCATGCGATTGCAATTTTGTGAGCTATTAAATAAAGAAGACTACTGTTTTCATTTCTTCCTTGAAGTGGTTTAAGAACAGAGTACTTACATCGAAATGTCATAAGACTGTCATAAAAAAGAATTTTTTAATGAATCACAATTACCTAATGTAAGCACAAAATTAAAAATGTTTCTTTTCTTTTCGAATTTTCTTTATACATTAACTTTTAATTGTTTATTTAATTTTACAATATCAATTACACAAGCTTTTAATAACTATTATTAGTCTTTTCAAACACTCTATTTTTCATTTTATTTAGTTATAGTAATTTTTATTTCGAGTTTAGGAGTACGTCCCTGTAAACGAAAAAAATCGTCTAAAGAACAGCTGAAACGTGTAAAAAATAAAGAAAAAGAATAGAAAACAATAATGATCATTTACCCCACCAACCTCTATCCAGGTGTATGCGGGTGTTTTAAACTGATAGCCAATAATGATACCATCTTAGTCAATTTCTAAACAGCACACATTAAGGGTTAACAAAACTGTTTCGCCGTAGTTCATTTCGTTTATTTGTAAAAGACGACCTAAAATAGTATTATACTCTAGAAGATGTCTGTTTGTAATATAATACCGACAACAATTTCTTGTGCTCCATTTACCGATTCGTGGACGTATTTTCACGATTACAATCATGAATGGATAACAAATCCAGATCAAATTACGGCGCCAAGACAATATTCAGACGACTCCGAAGACGATCGTACAAAAGAAGATCGGAGGGACCAAATGTCCAGAGCTTTGAAAGAGAAGAACTGTAAAAAGAACAGTAAGTACGTCCACGTGCCTCACAGGGATAAACCACCGCAAGTAGTCGCGAAAAGAAACGCCAGAGAAAGAAAACGCGTCCAAGCTGTGAATAGCGCATTTACCAGGTTAAGAAAAGCAGTGCCTTTAGAGAATAACAGGTATTTCATATATTTCTTAGTCGGTAGAGGAATCTCTTCATTCATAACGCTGAACACCGGGCGTATTTTGTTACGATATTCGATGTCTTTGGGAGTGAGTTTAGCGTGAATCTAGTATATTTTTTTATAAAAATCTATATGGCTTCTCATTGTGAACAATTTTTCCAGAGGCAAACGCGTCAGCAAGGTTAAGACCCTGCAGAATGCAATTAAATACATACAAAAGCTACAGGAATTGTTACATTGGCATGGAATGTATGACAAATATTCAACTGTAAGTAAATAAAAATTATTTTACACATTTAATAATCATAGTCATAGGCATTTAATTATTTTCAGTGGACTAACAATATATTCTTCTAAATTCTAAGATCGGTACATGAAAATAGGTTAAGAACGAAGTTATAAAATATTTTTAAATCTTCTATACTAAAAAATAGTTATGATAGTCTTCTAATGTGTTTGGCTCTTTGTTGCAAAGTAATTTATATAATTTATTTTTCATCACACTATAATTTTTCATAGATTTTATTTCCCTGGGCAATTCATTATACAATGTCATACAAGAGGAGTATGGTGCAGCATGATATAATAATAGCCTATGATGAAGATATAAATATTTTAGGTTGTGCCTAGTATTCTAGAAAAATTAATATTTCTACATTCAAAAATTTTTGGATGCGTCTAACCTTTATTCGTATAAGTAGACTGCTGCAGTTGTCAGCATATTTTCCTGCATAAAAAAATACCACTACAAGTATATTAGTGTTTCGTGTTGTTAAGTATTCTCACGCCTTACTTTTGAAGTACAAACACAGATTTTAAATTACTAATTAAGGATTCCCAAAAGATGATCCCATTATCTAAGTTGACTATACAAATTTGAATAATAAAATAGTTTAGCTACAGCCTTATTTGTATCCTTGGCCACTACTCTTAAACCATAATTCGTATTAACGAGTTTCTTAGTTAGTTTGCAGACTTGTTCAGTAAGAGTTAACGAGTCATGGATTGTTACATCTAAGAATGGAACGCTAGTTACAAAATTATAAGTTTTGTTATGTAGTGTTATATCTTGTGGAGTATGACTATTTTGATATTGAATACGATACCTGTGCCATTAGTTATGTTTCATTTTTAAAATTTGTTTTCAGTCAGATAAACAGAATTCAACCCATTTTAAAGTTACTTTTTCAATGCCATATTGATTAATTTCTATAACAATATATCAAACTTTACGCAATCAAATGCTTTTGACATGTCAAGGAATATAGGACAATTCCGTGTTATCCAAACTTGTAACAAAGTCTTGGGTAAATTCTAAAATAGCAGTTTCCATTCTTTTAAACAAAATCATGTTTTGTGGTTCTTGACAAACTATTTTTAGCAAAAAACTTGTAAATATCCACATGCACCACTTCTTCAGACTTTTTTTTTTGAAAATGTATACAGTAATGGAACAGGACTATAATTTTGAAATAGTTCAGGGTCTTTCTTGTATATAGGTTTTACAATTGAATACTTAAGCTTCTCAGGAAATATTCCACTTTTGAGAGACGTATTTATGATATCACATAATAGTTTCAGTATTATTTCTTTGCACGATTTTATTATGAATATTGGCACACTATCAATTTCAGCGCTATTTTTATTTCTGATTTTTTCAATAGTAGACCGTAGTGGGTCAGTAACTGTGATGTTCTTAAAGAATAATATAGTTTTCGTACTTGAAGGCGTGTCACAAATACATTATTTGAATCAGACTTAAACAGTCTGTAAAAAAAAGAGTTAATAAAATAATTGTTAAGTACATTTGCTCACTATTTAGTGTGAATTGTAAGTGGGTTATTTTTAACCTTTGTATTTACATTATTACGTATTATAGACCAAGCAGTTTTAGCTCTAGTACCAGATTTGTTAAGTTTCTTTTGAAATAACTTATATATACATAATATGTTGACGTAAAAGTTTCTAGGTAACATATTCTAAAAAACGAAATAAAATTCTTAATTAGAAAATTTTTAATATTTCATTTATTTAAAAAATAAAGACGCAAAATAGTTTGTGAAGACGTAGCAACTACTATTACTATAAAAAAAGACTAAACTATAAACTTGTTTAATTTGTCGCTAACTAATATCATTAGCATATACAATTCTTTATTTCTATCTTTTACGTTTACCGCATTAAAATTAAAATAATTTTTTAGCTTTATATCGTTTCAGTTATCTATTTTATAGGTTGGTTTTTTTTATATTCACCATAATTTTCTATAAGTGATAATATATTGTAAGAACGAATTATATTTCTATTTTTTCGTTTTGTTTTTTGTGTAGCGTGGAATCGAATTTATAGTAACTGTTAAAATTCATTGTTAAATTAATATAGAGGGTGTAAACGTAATACGCCGATATACTTTAATATACAGCGTGTTTCAAAAAGAATATACGTATTACAAGGTATTATTTTGTCCAAACTATCGATCGCTGCGCCTCGGCTCGGCTATTGGAGAAACGAATACTAGTTCTAGTTTTAGGACTAGTTTATTTAATAGCCGCTAGATGTCAGTTGTCTTCTGTTTGACTTGGTAATCGTTGTATGTTTAAAATAGCTACTCCGGAGCAGAAATCATTTTGTGTGCTCGCGTTTGCGAAGTGCAATTCCGTGATTACAGTGCAAAGACGTTTCAGGTTGAGCTATTACATTGATCCACCGAATAAGTGGAACATTCGCAGATGGTATCGACAGTTTGTAGACACAGGATGTGTATTTAAAGGAAAGAGTCCTGGCCGCCCTCGTATTTCTGAAGAAAATATTGCATGAATTCAAACTACTTTCCAACGTAATCCTTCAAAATCAACTCATCGTGCCAGTCGGGAGTTACAACTGCCTACAATAACAATTTGGCGTGTTTTGAGATGTTGGTTGGTTATGAAGCCGTACAAGTTACAGTTTTTACAAGCTCCGCGTCCTGATGACAAACGGAAACGTGTGGAATTTTGTAACGAGATTCATGATGCTATTGACAATGATAACACTTTCGCATAACGCATCGTGTTCAGTGATGAAGCGACTTTCCATGTTAGTAGTCTGATAAACAAACGCAATATTCGAATTTGGGGTCTACAGAACGAACATACAGCCATTGAACATGTACGTGCTTCGCCTAAAATCAATGTGTTTTTTGCGCGATATACCGATCATCTGTTTACGACCCATTCTTCTTTGATGGAAACACGGTTAACGGTCAGCAGTATCTCGCTATGTTACAAAACTGGTTGTTTCTGAGGCTGCACGAAGACAACTTCATTTCTCAACAAGACGGGGCACCCGCTCGTAGGAATCGCCAAGTGCGTGAATATCTGAATGAAACTCTACCGAACCGTTAGATTTGTCGTCAAGGAGGTGGCGACTTAGCATGTCTCAGCTGGGCTCCACGGTCACCGGATTTGACACCTTGTGACTTCTTCCTGTGGGGTTTCGTTAAAGACAACGTTTGTGTACCACCACTCTCACAGAACCTGGAAGAGTTGGAACTGGATCCGTACTGTCATAACATCAGTGACGAAGGATATGCTTGCGCGAGTAAGGGAGGAATTTGAGTATCGATGTGATATTGTTCGTGCCGTTGATGGAGGACATATTGAACATCTGTAATCTGAACTTGAGAGGTTCGTAAATATGTGTGTAAAGTTTCATATTCGTATGTCTTAAAGTTTAATAAATATATGCATTCGAAACAAGTATATTCTTTTTGAAACACCCTGTACATGTATAATAGCCATAATCATATTAAGCATAAGATGCTAATACAGGAAAGTTCTATCACGAACAAGATCAAAGAAAAAATTATTTAATAAATACCCGTGGCTCCATCCGACTCGTAAATTTAGTATTGCTTTATAAGTATTTATAACTGCAGCGCTACCCCTACTAAAACGTACTTGGAGTGGTAGATGCGATGATGTATAAGTCAGAAATGAGTTGTCTGTTATCAACTTCCATGAAGAATGGCTTATTCAAATCCCGAACTAAAAGATACTGTCTTACTATTCGGTGAAACAAGTAGAAGTGTTAGAGCTAATTTAGTATTGCTTTATAAGTATTTATAACTGCAGCGCTACCCCTACTAAAACGTACTTGGAGTGGTAGATGCGATGATGTATAAGTCAGAAATGAGTTGTCTGTTATCAACTTCCATGAAGTATGGCTTATTCAAATCCCGAACTAAAAGATACTGTCTTACTATTCGGTGAAACAAGTAGAAGTGTTAGAGCTAGAAGACGTATTTATGAAAGGTGGTTTCTATTTATTTCGTGATATTGCAGGGGTCAATGGCTTGCTACTTATAAAAATAACAATGATAAAAAATTCTAAATTTTAAATAATTTACAAACTTACATGTGAACGTGAACGGGAGCCTTTGGTGAACGTGAGCAAATAAATGCCTGTTCTTGAATTGACAATACACAATTTCTATTTATTTGTTTAGATTCAGTCTGAATATAGGACCGCATTTGAAAAGTTTGTGTTCCTAAATTTCCACCAAAATTAAAGTTTCGATAGAATACAAATTTGTGTAGATTTGAATTGTTTTCTTACGTATCTAATATATATTAATCTACGTCAGGGTAAATAACCACCAACAATCTATCCAAGTACACAATTATAACTCATTGTAGCACCTTGCTTAATACTTACTCAATAGGCAAAAGGCTTTCAATATACGTCCTTTGTGATTCTAATGATCTCTGGATAGAACTGAAGAATCATGCACTAAACTGCTACTTTTTCGCGACTGAGGGATCAACAATAAATCCAGGTATAGGCTGTAATCAATAACGTTTCTACTAGATTGTCAGATAATACTTCAAACGTATAGGCTAGGTTATCAACTAATTGTCAAAAATAGTAATAGCAAATAATAATAAACAAGACGGTATATGGATACTAAGATAATAGAATGGAAAATGTCAACATCGAGTTTGTGATTTTCAGCGGGGTAATTGTAAGTAATATTTGTTAGTTTAGAAGTTCTGTTTATGATATGCACCGATTTTTTATCGTGAATAGTTTATATATAATAAATTATCCAGATTTACAATTTGTATAGAGGCCATTTCGCGTTTCAAATATTTATGTCTCTGATTTCTTACCCATAAATTGCAATCCGTCAATGTAATACCTTAATGTTTCAGATAAGAAGCAATCGATTTTTTATCCAAATCGTAATAGTAAAGTGGAGTGAAATGTTCCCAACCTGACACAAATGTCGGTCAGGGTTCGTTTTTTGACCTTATAATTTGTTACCATATAATCTGCCAACTATCATTCATTCAAATTCAATAAGTTTTATCCGAGTTTGAAATAAACAGTTTTCCAACTTTTTTTAAATTGGAAACAAAATTAAGTAGTTCGTTTTGAAAGATTTAACCCCAAGTTAAATAAAAAATGGGATGTAATCTTTTCTTGGCAATGATGTCCCTTCGGTTTTAGCAATAAAAAAGTGAACAGCAGTACTTTGACGTGGCAGTACAGTATTTATATATACATACATACAAACATATATGAAAAAGCTCTCTAAATACTATCATATTTAAGTGCCGCGATTGTTAACAATTGACTAAAAATATCAAAGCAGTGCTTACAGTTTTTTAAACGTAATTTCTCCGAGTCAATGCGTCTCTTCATAAGCGGATTCAATGCTATACATCTAAGTTTAAAAAATAGTTTATACAGTGAATGGAAGCTGGTTTAAATGTTTCGACGAAGGTAAAAACAGCTCGACTGACCGGAAAGTTTATGGCTAATTGGGATGCATGTAGTATATTATTGGGTTGGCAACTAAGTACTTTTGGTTTTGTAGTATAAAATAAAACACCTTTTTTTTAAACAAAGAATAGTTTTTAATCAATTATATATTTTCCATTTTGCTCAATGACCTTTTGCCATCTTTCCTTCAGCTGCATGATTCCGCGCTCGTAAAATTTCTGGTCCTTATCAGCAAAAAACTGAACCAGGTGCGAGTGAAGGTAATCGTCATTTGTGAAAGTTTTACCATTCAAAGAATTCTGCAAACTTCGAAATAAATGGTAATCAGATGGTGCTAGATCAGGGCTGTATGGAGGATGTGGTATCACTTCCCAGCCAAGCTCCAATAGTTTCCCACGAGTTGCCAAAGATGTGTGAGACCTTGCATTATCTTGGTGGAAAACTACACCTTTCCGATTTGACAATTCTGGCCGTTTTTCTTTGATTGCTTCATCCAGTTTTATTAATTTTTTAAAGTAAACATCAGAATTTATCGTTTTGTTCCTTTGGAGCAGCTCAAAAAACATAACACCTTTGTAATCCCACCAAACTGACAGCATGATCTTTTTTGGATGCAATTCAGCTTTCGATGTGGTTTGAGCTGGTTTATCGTGTTTGCTCCATGATCGTTTTCGAACTATTATACTGTACAGGACCCATTTTTCATCACCAGTGATGATTCTTTTTAAGAAAGGGTCGGCTTCATTTCTTCTAAGGTGCATATCGTAAAAGTTGATTCTTTGTGTTAAATGAATTTCTTTCAATTCGTGAGGTACCCAAATATCAAGCTTACTTACTATGTGTGTACATTCTATTACACACATAGTGCTGCAATTGGATTATGTATAAAAATAAATATCTACTTAAAAGCGTTCTCGTAATTGCATTTCCTCGGCCAGATTGAAAACACGAAATACCATCATATTTAATACTGAACTCAGTACCATATACCATATACCATACAAAAGAGTGGGTAAATACATATGTATATGTATTCAAGTGTGTAAGCAGGTATAATAGTTCAGCTATCAATGTGTTATTGAAAGGTTTTATGCTCGAGCAGATTAATATATACAACATTCATAACAAATTAGAGGAAACAATATTTTAAGTAATAAATACAAAAGACGAAGTTACTAGTACAATTAACATTTAACAGGTAACCTTGTTTTTTCGTTGAATACTTTTGGTTCCTACGTTTTCCTTTTTCTTGTTATCCTTCACTTTTTACTTCTTTCGTACCTCTAATCTCCTCTCTTTACCTCTTTCCTATAACCATTTATCTTTCTTTTGTATCTCTATTTCTTGTCTCTTGTCTCTTCTTCATTACTTCTTACACTTTGCTTGTTTACATTTTTCCTAATTGATTTATTTTTTCATATCATATGTATTAAATTATTAACACAACTTAAATGAGTTATATATATACATATTTTCACACTTATTATTTATATGCTTATACATCAACTTATTTCAGGATGCTTATTGCTTCGAAACCGTCAGTGACTATTTCGAGGAAAGCTTTGAAGAAAATTTTTAATGCCGCCATCGTATGGATTTAGAATAAAATATTTTCTTATATTAAACTAGTCTTAGATATATAATTATATTTTTCTAGTCGTTTTTCTTAAGATTTCGAAGAAAAATTTGATTAGTCTGTAAGTTCGAGTGGTATTACAAAATCGAATATATTAATGTAAAGGTTGCTATCTAGTCTATTCCTGCCAATTACATGTATTGAAACTATAGAAATATATACGCTATCATTATTTTCTGTCTATTTATTTAATCGATACAAATCGCTTTTTAATTTGCAATTAAACTAGTTTGTTGTTTATTTCCTTAGACTTAGGTATTAGGGTTTTTTGTATCTAACTTGCAATTAGAAAATTAAATAGCAATTAAATGTAATTCATTTTAAAATAGTATATTATAGAACGAGCGTCATAAGATAGAACTTCACGAGCCCAGTTCAGGGCCCGACAAGTGAAGCGAAGAGCAAATAAAATAAATAATGTATTAAAATAGAAATTTTATAAGACATGATTCTTGCGCAAGAGTTCAAGGTTAGAAAACGTTTCACAAGGCTTCCATAGTTTTTCTACAAATATCGTCTTTCTTCTTTTGTAATGTATGCGTATTCCATTGGAATTTCCTTCGTCTTATGACAGTATTCATTTAATTTTCTCTTTCCAAGAATGAAATAATTTTTACTCTTTTTAAATGCCTAAGGCATCTATTGTCAAGTCATTGACTATGACTCAAATCCATATAAAAGCACTTCTTTTACGGTTGATTTGAAAACTTTTAGTTCTACTCTATTAGTGATACTGCTTATACGCCATATTTTGCTAAGTCTGATAAATCGTGATAAAAATATTTCTGGGTTTCGTTGTTCTTGGATTAGTTCCTTTTAGAACCCCATCATCTTTTGACATCGTACTGTCCAAGTATGTGGATTCGTCTTAGTATAATGCCAGTAGCGAGATTAACATTAATGCAAAATAGTATCCTGGTTAATATCCACGTAAATATTATGAAATGAATTTGTACATTATGCATTTATTTTCAATATGCATTTGGTTATTTACTTCTAATAATTGCTTCTATACCACGTGGGCGGTGATAAAAATAATAGATTTTGAGTAGCAATACTCAGGGATAGAAATATGGATACTTTCGTCATGATTTTGTCTCAACATTTACCTTATAATTGACGTTCGAGAGTCCATATAACCTTTTTTAAATTCTGACATATACATTTAAACTTAGTAACGAAACGTGTTAGAAAACTAGTTGTGTCTATGATTGTATGCGAAATAATATAAACAACATCGTTGCCCAAAATTAAATTGTCTATGCGAGATACTATGGACAATTTAGTTTTGGGCGACGATGTATACCGTATATGCAAAATCTTAGGTTCATATTGACGCAATATTATAAAATATTGCGTGATATGCTAAACAACATTTACGTCGGGTCTCACCATGCTGTCCCAGACATCTAACGTTGTCAGGGCCACATCTCACCGAAAATTAAGCACTATTATTTTTTCAATCGTAGGGTTCTCTCCTTTCAACAGATGTACCGGCTTCTCTACGGTGACGAAACACTATGCCTGCTAAATTTGTATGGGCGTTTATACGGCGTCGGACTTTTGCTCTTGCTTTTCGACGAATAGAGTGCCGATATCTTTTCGGTGATGACTATCCCTCGTCTTGAAGTTTGGTCCGTTTGCAAACGTGGTACCTGCCACGCGACTATTTCTTGAATCCGCTCACGAAGATATGGCGACACGTTCGAGTCTGTGCTAAAACCAGTCAGAATTCGTTTTTTTATATCTATAAGCGCATTATTGCATGTACGTCGGTTCCTTTAAAAATTTTGCGGATGATACAGAAAATATTCATTATTTTAAACAATTTAATTTTATTGTTTTTCAAAATATGATCTATGCACTTCTACATTCATTGGAACCAGTTATCAAAATATTAGGCCCATTGTTCTTCGGCCACTTTAGGTACGAAGTTTCCATTCATGGTCGCTTTGGGGCTATTAAATTTCAATCCACGCATTTTGTCTTTTATGTATGGATCAATAAGGTTGATATATAACCCCTTTCCACATTAAGGAAAGGGGTTATATATCAACCTTATTGATCAAGTCAATCAACCACAGGCTCCATCAAATTCAACTTTTATGTATGGAAATAAAAAGAAGTTCGTTCGTCAAGCGACTAAAAACTGATGTTTGAGATGCGTTGTGTGATAGTGCATTGTATCATTGCAGAATGATTTGTTCACTTGGTCGTTCCTTGCCTTTTTGGAACACAATTATCAAAAAATTATTGTATACCATTCAGTATTGATTTTGCGACGCTCGTCTAGCGTATTAGTGGCAAAATGGCCGGTGCGTCCGAAAAAAAGAAGCCACTGTTTTCTTGCCAAAACTTCGTTCGCGTCTCACTTTCGCGGGTTTCTCTTCGTCTTTGAAGATTCATTGAGCCGATTGTCGCTTACTTTCTGGCTTGTAATAATAGATCCAACATTCATCACCTGTAACAATGTACGAGGGAGCGTTTTTATATTCGCGGAATGGGGGACAAGGGGTGGAAATAAAAAAACCAAATTATTTTTCTTTTTCAATATATTCACCTGCAAGACGGATACATTTTTCACATCTTTCAATTAATTTATTTATACCCTCGCAAAAAAATGATATCTCTTTATCTGCAAAATACGCCGAAACTGCCTCCTTGACTTCATCTTTGGCAGTAAATTTTTTACCCCGCAGCTCTTTTTTCATTTTCGAAAACAGGTAATAATCACTCGGGGCCAGATCTGGGCTGTAGGGTGGGTGACTCACAATTTCGAAGCCCACCTTATGCAGGGCAGCTAACGCAACGCGGCTCTTGTGGACGGGCGCGTTGTCGTGCAAAAGCAGAACACCTTTTGTCAATTTTCCCCGTCTTTTCTCTTTAATGGCTTCTTTTAGTCGCTCTAATATTAAAGCGTAATATTCTCCGGTTATAGAAACACCTTTATCTTTATAATCAATCAACAATATTCCTTCCGAGTCTCAAAATACCGTTGCCATGAGTTTCCCAGCTGATTGTGACACTTTAAATTTCTTGGGAGGTGCTGTGCCCTTTTTATGCCACTGTATGGAGTCTTGTTTGGACTCAGGTTCATAATGATGAACCCAAGTTTCGTCTCCAGTAACAATTCCACTCAATACACCATCCTTATCTTCATTACAGAGGTCCAAAAATGCACGCGAACACTCTACGCGCTGTTGTTTTTGCGGCGGCGTGAGCATTCTCGGCACCCATCTTGCGCTGACCTTAGACATGCCGAGATGATCGTGTAGGATTTTAAAAATTGTTGTATCGGATACTCCAACCATTTCTGCGAGTTGTTTCTTCTTTAGTCGAGCATCGTCGAGTACAATTTGTTCAACTTTTTGGATAAGTGCTGGCGTGGTCACCTCAATGCTCCTGCCCGGCCTCGGGTCGTCTTCAAGGGATTCCCTTCCTTGTTTAAATAAACTATGCCACTTGTACACCATGGTCTTTCCTGGATAAGAGTCGCCGTAAACCAATGACATCTCATTCATTATGGTCGCGACTGATTTTCCTTGCCTGGTAAGGAACTTTATAACGGCACGATATTCGATTTTTTCCATATTTCACTTTTCACTCCTGATTATGTTACTTGGTTGACGATAGCTCAAAGACTAACTGTCTAATAACAATGAAACTGCGTATTTATACTAATCATGAGTCGCTGCACAGGCCACGGGGGCGTGTAGGCGCATTGGGGGCAATGCGCCTACTCACCCCTCTACATCCCGCTCATTCCGCGAATATAAAAACGCTCCCTCGTACACTGATTTTGCTCGATCTCGGTTGTTTTCTTTAAGCATATTTGTTGCACCAATTCATACGAGCTTATTTTAAACTTTCATTAAATCGTGCAGTATCCATCGAGCGAAAAGCTTTCTGGCGGCAAGATGATCATACAGGGCAGATTTGATTTGCATTATACCCATGCCTAATGATGTTCGAATGTGCAGTTGTTGTCTGTCTTTATCATGTACACGGCGTCGATATTTTCTGGAGTGACTGCAGTGGCAGGCTGCCCCTCATGATGCTCGTGTTTGAGTGAAGTATATCCACGTTGTACCACCGTTCAACAGTGGCCAAAGATGGTGCTTCATCGCCAAACAATCGCTTGATTTTTCACTTGTCGAGTGAGACCGTCTTTAACATCCTAGAAAATCATAGCAAATTTTCACGCGTTAATTTCATTTTTGACTAAACTCACTTTATTTAAAAAATTGCTAAAAATAGAAGACAGCATATGCTAGAAATCTGTAAAAGTTATTCGGATTAAAAAATCTCAGGGAATACGACAAAAATACTTCTGATAGTGCCACCTTACGGGGAGTAGCTAAATCGTAAAATTTTTAAAGCAATCTACGTATATATTTTTTATTTATTACCCGTACACTAAAGTATGTTACATACAAAAAAATCTTTTCATTAAAATCCAAGCAAAACTTGCGCTGACTTGAACAACTACCTTTTATTAAAATAAATGTTTCTGAGTTTTTTATAAAAATTAGTATACGTCACTTGATGGCAAAGCCAAAGGTTGAAATTTCTTAGCCAGTGTAATAACCTATACTTTCACATATCCCATCAGTAACTGCCTTTCTGTTAACGTCTGGGCATGGATTAGCCTACCTACATTAACGCATTTCGAAAGCAAGGTAGAATATCATACGCAAATTTACTAGGGACTTAGCAATGTTAATGCCGAGACGTTTACAAAGTGTCATATACTGCAATGGTTTAATTATCAAATATTAAAACTGTACTTACGAATTGAATATATTCATTTTTTAAAATCGTTTAACTAATTACAAGGAGTAGCATTTGCAGTTCATCACTTATTATTACATCAGCGCTAGTGATACGACTTAAGATCTTTGGTTGTCGATATTTGCCTTAAACAAGAAAAGAAACCACGGAAAGCATTTCCTAATAGCGGTCGTCAGATTTGACCTTAAACCTCAGCATGATGAGCAATTATTTACCACATAACTAATGGCCCGCTCTATATTTCTTTCCTTTTTATAAACGTATGCACTTTGTCTATTTGAAAAGCAACATACAAATTGAAGAGAACGAAAATTCTCAGATGAAACTATATCGCAAGTGATTCGCAAATGCACGTTTCATCAAGGATGACTCCAGATTACAGTCTTCGGTAAGTACGCTACTTACGTACATACTTATACGCCGGATTGAATATTAAAAAATTTCAAAATTACTTCTTGGAACTGAACTGGATATGTTTTGATATTATCTTCTGAACCCACACGCTGACACTCAAATACGTATAAGAACACATCTAGAAACAGGAAACGACAAGTTATGCATATCTAGCAGGTCACCATCGTAGTATGTATGTATATATACAAAGTAAACGCGCGTGACGTCACACGCACACTTTGTATTGCCGAAGGAGCGCGTACGTCGTACGTACGTTGTTTATTCGTGTGTTCCTGAGGATTAAACATGTCTTCGTGTGTTGTTACGGCATCAACGGTCATGTAGGCGTTTACTGTTGACATTTGCGAGAATATTAATTATAACTAATATCAGAACCGTTGTAGCAGCGTAGCTATCTGTAATAATAATACTTATCATTCGGTTGGTGTTAACAACCTTCAGAAACGTTTGGCCATTATGCGTATGTCCCTAATGCCAACACCTGCAGACACCTCATTAGGTATTTTGTTTGGGTTGGAACATTTGAACTGTAAATGTGAAAGAGAGACAGATATACTAATAATGATAGTAAGATCTGTGTGTATACATACATATGTATGTATATATATATGTAATGCATATTTGTCACTTCCACATCTGATTTGAAGAATATTCCGACAACCCTCCTCTTATGTCCAAAAAGATTTACCATTAATTAAATTAACATTGGATTGATTCAACCTTTATTTGATGGAAATTCATGACTAAACTAATAAATACACAGAGTGTAACAGTTTTTTATTTAATGTACATGATAATTGTTTCACTACACAGTGGTTTCTTCAGATACTTAAACTAGAGTGTACATTAGAATTTAGTCTACTTTAAACAACTTAAGAAGCCACTGTAAGGTGAAATAATGTATAATAATTAAACATAAAATTAGTGAAAATTAAAATACTGCATATCTTTAGTTTAAATTACCATTTAAAAATCTTTTGTAAAACCTTCTATCACCACTTAATTTATTTTTAATGTATTCTTTTTGGGATTTCCAATTACATAAAAACTTAGTCAGGAAATGGATAATTGCTTTTCATTTTTTACGTATGGCACTATTTTCTCTATACACAGGGTACTAGGAAAGTTTTGCAATATGACGCAACAATGAATCGTAGGAAGCTCCTTGTTACTGCATGTTGAGACATGTTCATACGTGCATAGTAGCCGCCGCGCCATGTCGATGGCCTCAATTATTCATTAGTAGTGAGAGTATAAAGTGCTTGCAATGGCATTGTGGTCACGAAATGAGATAAGGGCAGTTTTGCGTTGTATTTTCGTGCGTGGTTTAAACATAGACCGGTGCTTCGAAGAAATGACTCTTGCACTAGGTGTTTGTCCAGATCGCACAACGACATTCAGGTGGTATAGAGAATTCCAAAGGGGAAAATTAACTGTGGAGGTTGCTGAGAGGTCGGGAACGCCACGAACGTCAGTTACGGAGGAAAATGTTACTACTGTGAGGAAAATGCTTGGCGAGGACAGGCGAGTGACCTACCAACAGAACAATTCCTTCGATTCTGCATGATCATTTGCACGTGAAGAAACTTTGTTCTCTCTGGGTGCCGCATCGACTGACTGAAGAGCAGATGACACGACGTGTGACTTGGTACCGGGGGATGCTAAAAAAGTTAAATAAAGGTCAATCTCGACATGTAAACAACATCATGACAGGTGATGAGACTTGGCTGTACTATTACGATGTGCCTACCAAAGCTCAAAACAAAGTTTGGGTCTTTGATGATGAGGACGCACTTGTAGTTGTCAGAAAATCCCGATCTGTAAAGAAGAAAATGATAAAAAGCTGTATTTTTTAAATCGAGTGGAATTGTGGAACGCGTCGTTTTGGACACACAGAAGACATACACTTCTAAGTGGTATACTGAACAGTGCCTGCCTAAAGTCATTGGATCTATGAAGAACCTGCGGCCAAAATCAAGAATGGACACCTGGTTCCTCCATCACGATAGTACTCCAGCTCACCGCGCCAAAGCCTGCACCGAATGTTTGACCACGACAGGATTGAAACTTCTCGCGCACCCTCCCTGCAGTCCAGATCTTGCTCCCTGCGACTTTACACTGTTCCCGCATGTGAAAATGAAGCTAAAAGGTAGGCGGTTTTCCAGTGATGAGGACCTTTTGCGGGCTTGGGACAACGAATGTGCTTTACGCCCTAGTGAAACTTGGCAGAACTGGTTTAAAGACTGGGTTCCGAGGATGGAGAGGTGGTGTTATCGAGTGTAGAGGAAATTACTATGAAAGAAAATTAAATAAACAAAGCTGTATTGCAAAACTTTCCTAGTAGCCTTTGTACAAGTCTGGGAATGCATAAGTGAATAAAAAAAACCTGAAAAAGTATCTAAAATTGTCTTCTAAGTTTCTGGTCGCATTTCTCTGAATTGTTTCGATTGAGTCAAAAGGCTTTTCATTTAGCACTGATTAGAGCTTTAGAAAGGAGAATTAGTCCACCAGTTCTTTTATGATAAGGAAGGGGATAAGTTGATATTTTTGTGGAAAACTATGAACCTCAAAACGTTTGGCGTGTAATGTAACACTTAGCTACTATACTTGCTGTACTCTTTAAATTTCTTTAGTAACCTGCTATCTGATTTTGCATTCAATAATGTCTTGAATTTTGACTTCGAACTACTTTCATGAGACGATGATTTACCAGGATCTAGAGCACTACTTCCATTAGTCTAAAATGTTGTGAACAATGTCTTGAGTTAATTAAAAATTAACATATACATATCTTCTTCTGGGCTTCCGGGCTGCAACCGCGTCACTGGTATAACTGCCGACGTTTCGTACCCACCCGCATGGGACATCTTCAGGGCTCACCTACTGCTACTGTTTGTTGCACTGAAACTGCCAGCCCGAAAGCTCAGAAGAAGATAGTATGGACCACGATCGCGGAAGTCTACGTACCAGATTAACATGTACATACTTTTCTGATCACTAACAAATGTTTTTTTTTTGCGAACATTGACTAGTAGGCGATGTATTCCACGTGCTTATCTGTAATACTAATGCTGGGCCATCTATTTCGTAGATTTCGTTTTACGTATTCCATCTTGTTATGAATTTTTTATATCAATCTATTAAACTATTCTCGTTATATGCTCTTTTATAATTTTATACGTCTTTTCACACAAGATTGTGGTTCTTCGTTAGAATTTTATTTGTCTACTGTGTGATTATGAAACATGTACTAATTACAATTTTATAGTTAGTTTGCTTAGTGACATTTTCATTATATGGCATACAGGAATGTATTAATTTTTTTGTACATTCTTACATTTCCTGTAGTTTAATTTTATGTTGAAATAAATAAATAAAATTTAATTATTGTGAAACACTTATCAACTGGTGAAAAATATGGGACATTTACGATTTAATGACCTTAAAGATAATTAATATGAATATATAAATATATGTATATGTTTTTTAGTGTTTTTCATGTATCTGCATCCTGTAATATGACGAAAATACTTTATACGGATCCAAACAAACGCGTTTATTAAAAATTTATTGAGACTTTCCAAGAAGTACCTACAATATCAAAAAAAAAAATTCAACCGGTTCTGAGATTCGTACATTATATTTAAATGCATTTAATTCAAAAATAGTATTTCAAATATAAGTATTTCACAAGAAAATTATACATAATTCGTACATACATCATATCAGGTTGTTACAAATGTAATGTTCGTTTTTTCCTTCAGTCTGAACTGAATCGCACCTGTGTGAAGACGTGTATGTTTTTGGTGAAAATTATTATTGTATTTGTAGAAAAGGGTATTTATTTTGAAATGTGTACCTGTTCCATTTCTTGGATAGATTAATACACCTGTCCTTGTCTCGCCTATGGAAATGCTGTCGACAAGAGATATTCGGGCAATTTACCTCTTTCAATTTAAAAAGGGTTTAAATGCAGCTGCAGCTACGCGAGAAATTAATCAGACGTTCGGTGAAACCACGTGTAATGAACGCACATTACGGCGATGGTTTAAAAAATTCAGCGAGGGAAATTTTGATTTGGAAAATGAGCCTCGCGGATATGCCCGTAGCACCGTTAATGGCGACGAGCTGCGTGTAGAAGTTGAAAGTAATCCGTCGACAAGAGTGCGTAACCTTGCAGAAACATTTCAAGTGTCCATTGTCACCATTAGTCGTCACCTTTCTTCGATTGACAAAGTGAAGAAACTCGATCAATGGGTGCCGCACCAATTAACGGAAGCCAATAAGCTCCGTCGATTAGAGATGGCCACCTCTTTGGCTAATCGACAGAAAGTGGAACCGTTTCTTCATCGAGTGGTAACGTGTGACGAAAAGTGGATACTTTATGATAATCGGAGACGATCAGGACAATGGTTAGATCGAGGCGAAGTACCACGACAGCATGCACGAGCATCACTTCACCCGCGAAAGATTATGGTGACTGTATGGTGGACCAGTAAAGGGTATTATTCACTATTCATTTTTGCAACCTGGTGAAACCATCACGGCAGCTTCCTATTGTGCCGAACTGGAAACTATGCATGGAAAATTGAGCCGCTTGCAACCCTCAATAGACATGGACCCATACTTCTTCATGATAATGCAAGACCTCATGTTGCACGACAGACAATCCAAAAACTTTCGGAATTTGGTTACGAAATTCTCCCTCACCCACCTTATTCACCTGACTTTTCGCCAATTGATTTTCATTTTTTCCGAAGTTTAGACAATCACTTAAAAAATAGGGACTTCCCTGACCGGGAGTCTGTAATAGCAGTGTTTGAGCAATATGTGAGCCGTCAAAACCTAGATTTCATTTCAAAGGGAATTTCTCAGCTTCCAGGCCGTTGGAAACAAACTATTGATGTAAATGGAGACTATTTTGCAGAATAAATATTTATATTTTTTTAAATTTAGACTTTTTTTTATTCCTTACAAAATCGGACATTTCATATGTAACAACCTGATAAATAAAATATAGCTTCTCATTTTATGTGAAATTAGACTACATTAATAGATAAATCAATTTCAGTGTCGATTAAAAATTTATGTTTGCTATAAATTTTATTCTTTTGTTTTGAGTTTTTTGATCAGATAATAAAATACTTTATATTAACGACGTTTCGGGGAAAGGGGCTTTTTCCATTTTTGAGTTGTTTTTTAATTCTTTTTCTTTTCCCTTAATCTACAATATGTCGATTTTATATATACAAATTATTATTTAATGGATTTTTTAGAGTTTCTAAGATATATTATGAGGGTAGTCGTTTATATTTAGGGAATAGCAAAAAAAAAATTTATTATCAAAAAAAGTTTTATTGATTTTCAAAATATTCTCCTTGGAAATCAATGCTCTTTTGCATTCGTTTAAACCAATCCGAAAAGCATTGCTACCTGCCACTGTGATAACGGCATCTCCAAAATATGAGTTTCGAATGCCTAAACTGCCTCTTGCGGCGTAGAAAACCGTTGACCCCGAAGTTTATTCTTCACGTGTGAGAACAAAAATAAATCATAGGGTGCTAGATCAGAGTCGTACGGCGGATGGGTCATCAATTCAATGTTTTACCCGGTCAAATATTCAATTATTTGAACCGACCTGTGAGAGCTCGCATTGTCATGCTGGTGAATGATCTATCGTTTTCGGTTCGTTTTCCTTATTTCTTCAAAAACCTTCGGCAAACAGTTGTGTACCATTCGAAATTGACCGTTCTACAACAAAGGCACGGTTGCAATGTGACCGGTTTTTCCGAAAAAACAGGTTAAAATTTGTTTTGATGTGCTTCAAGTGCGAACAACTTTTGTTGGTTTTGGATCATCTTGGAATACACACACAGTGGGCTGCTGTTTACTATCGGGCTCATACGTATAGATCCAAGATTTATCACCTGTGACGACTTTATAAATATTCTTTGAAGCACCGCCATTGTATTTCTTGTGAAGTTCTTGGCACCAATCGACGCGAGTCCTTTTTCGAGCGGTTGTCAAATTACATGATACCCAACATAAACATAGCTTCTTAACGGCTAAATGTTCATGAAGTAGCTTATGCATGCTGGTGTTACTAATACCTAGAGATGCATCGATCTCACGGTATGTAACATGACGGTGTTGTATTATCATTTCAGACACTGCATTAATGTTTTCCGACACAACATTTGTGGGACGACCTTTACGAAATTCATCGTCCAAAGAACGCCGTCCAAGTTTGAATTTACTATAATAACGATATACTGTAGTTTTCGATGGTGCTTCATCACCATATAAAAGAATTCAGCTTGTCGATGCATTCTTGTCGAGATAAGGGACGCTGAAAGTTATGAAAAACAATTGCACGAAAATGTTCGCGAGTTAATTCCATTTTTTCGTTGACATAAACAACACCTCAGAAAAAAATTGTGTAGTCTCAGTTGCACAGTAAGTAAAGATTTAAGGCATAATAAAAGATGCTGGTTTATCAAATATTAGTTTTACAGAATTACATAAGATACTTATGGGCTTGTGATTATTAATGTCTGAATGACCGTCTTTTTTTAAAAACTGGTGTAACTGGAGCGATTTTCCAACAAATTTGGAGACAAGAAATCTTAATTATACAAAGCAAAGAAGCACAGATTCTAATAGAACAACTAAGAAGACCATCATGTTGCGCTATCATATACGATTTCAAATTTATGCAGTTGCAGATATCAGATGTAGTACAGGTACAGATCGTAATGAAGTTAGAACTCACAGAAATGTAAAATGATGGCCTTCAGAAATGGTAGAGTGAAACGCGTCTTCAAATACTATTAACGAAAGGGTAGACGATGTCTTGAGGATCAGTGATTTCATTACTATTATTGGCCATATAATTCGAAATTCTCAATCTCAATATATTACTGGTAATTGTTGTAAGCAACTGTGATATTGTGATTGATTAAACGTAATAATAATAATCTTCAAATTGATAAATGTACAGAGTGCTTCACTAATTCTATTTTTATGAAATTGCTGCACCACATAGTAGGCTAAAGTAAACATCTGAAGAAGTCACTGTGTGGTAAAACAACTGCCAAGCACATTAACTAAAAATAAAATCAGTGAAAATTGCAAGGGTTGGTGTATTTATTAATTTAATCATGAACTTTCATTAAGTAAAAGATGTATCAATCCAATATAATAATCTTTAATACTCAACAGAAAGATTAATAGTAAATAGGTGTCGATGTTTCAGGTAGAATGAAAAATTAAATAATAATAATTATTAATAAAATAATATATGTAAATTGGCTTAATACTAAATATATAAGAACAAAAGTAAGAAGACCCAGCCAAACAATAAGATCCAATTAAAGTTATATCAGAATGAGATTGCTATATAAGTTGTAGGCATGCCTACACATACATATGTATGTATGTAACAGTGGAGCTTATAAAAAATATTTGTGTTTAAAAAAGCAGCGCTAAATCTAATGTTCCGTCTGCTCACGATTAAACTAATTTAAGGCAAGAACCTCGGTAGAAACAGTCAAGATGTGAATCAATTTTGAAAAGGAAAGCCCAATGCCCTGCGTACACAAAGGGTTTTAAAATTGTGCCTAATGAGTGAACTTATTCCATTCCAAAAGCAAGATAATGTTTTATGCAACTGAAGATTTTAGATGTAGTAAAGGGGTAAATCGTAATAAAGTTAGGGTTCACAGAACTAGGCAATTAGACGTCTTCAGAAGCGGTCAAGCGAAATGTTTCTTCGAATAGATTAGCGAATTGTCAACGATGTATTGAGGGTCCTAACTTCATTATCAATGTAGGCAATACAATTTGGGATTCTTGAAGAACCCCTCCCCGCTATTGTTATTTAACTTCCAGAATAATTTTGGGTAGTCGATAATTTTAAACGAATTCCTGGTAATTGTTACAACAGGAGTGACATGGTGCTTGGTTCGTGGGCGATAAAGCTCTTGATGGAAATATGGAGGTTTGTGGTTTCCCACTTATTATAATAATATTCCTTGAACTAGGTTTTTTGTGTTAGAGTGGAAACAGAGTACGAGGTACCTCTGGATGTTTTAGTTTTTGGATCCTTACAAACAAGAACAGAACAGCCGTATTTTGAAGGACGACCAAGTTGAAAAACAAATACGACTTTTTAGTGAAACCCTCATTCGTCAGAGTTACTGATTATTGATCTGCCCTTGTAACAAACATAGAGTACCCTATTTAGATGAAGCTTTTTATTTATTGTAGATATTTGTGAATATTATTTTCCAAACTTTCACATATCTTTTTTGGCACAATTTACAATTTTTGGATAAAATAATTCTCGCAGTCTTCATTACTTAAATAAATTCCAATTTATTTTTTCTTGTTTATCAATTTCATTCAACGACAGGAACAACATTTATAGCAACTTAAGATCTAATATTTAGTAACAAATAGCAATAATTAATAAATATAATCGGAGTAAGTGTAGGTGTATGATTTTATTTTTTCGTTAGTATTTTCTATTTAAAACAGTGACATTTTTTTGTATCTACATATACAGTTACGTAAATGACTGCTAACGACCTTGTGGAGTATGAATAGTATAATATAAAATAATAACAAAAACCACATCTATTTTTAGATCTTTAACCACTTACTTGGCAGCAATTATGTGGTTATGACATCAGTTTACGAAGAAATTGTTTTTCCAAAATTACGTCAATCTTTTTGCGCAGATGACGTGCTCTGGGACAAGAAGCAACGTAACTGTAGATCTTTTTTTCCTCTTATCCTCCATCTTTCTCTAACTACACATTTCTAACTTATATACATCAGTATGTACGTGAGCACATGCTGAAATGGCCATTTAATAAGTGTTGATACTGACTTACAAAACAGTTTCGTATACATATACGCGTACGTAGATGTTTAGGTGTGTCGGGAAGTGGTCGCATTCTGCTCGTCCGATGTGCATAGTTGCACGTCCAAAAGGACATTACTGGCTGTACGCAAGGACGTGCATATAATTAAATATTATGATTTAATATGTCCATTAAGTCTGAACAGGGATTTAGGAACGTGTTCGAGATGTTCGAGGAACGACGGTGTTTAATATTGAAATATTATTAACCGTCTATACGGGTTCAAGAGAAATTGAAATAGGAATGACGTTCATTATGCATTCTGCTTATGCTTTTCGATACTTCCAACGTTTTTCGAAGAACTGAACGTTCGTTTCGGGTTTTTACGCAACATTGGCATTTTATAAATAATTAATTAAAATTAAACTCCTACCAATAATGGTATCCTTATATTGTTGAGCTTTTACAACTTTCCCGCGTTCGAAATTAAAAGTGATTCATCTCTTTTTTCAAATAATTAATTCGTTATATCACTTGCTTTGCTGTTCTATCGAATTTATTATTATTATTGCTGCTATTGTTAGTCTTAATTTGTCAGTCTGTTATTTCAATATTCGAATTTTATTTAAAGAAAGCATTAAAGAAACCTTCCATATACTTCGTTAATATTTACATAAATCTTTTTTAATTTCAAATTTTCGATTCGCGTTTTTTGAGCGACGATGATTTGAAAGAAAATGAAAATGAATTAGAGTATTAAGCTTTTTTATTATTCTTCAACATATTATCACTAATGCAGCTGAACTCACATTAAACCATTTTTTTGTAGCATCGTTTCCAATGTTTTCAAAACACTGCTGTGTTGTTTGTAATAAGATCTCCATCCGATCGAAACTTCTTTCCAGCAAAGAAAAGTTTGAATTTAAGGGCTAGACTTGGATAATAGGATGGTCGATGCATAACTTCACACCTCAATTGATCCATTTTTTCGCGAAGAATGCGTTGTTGTGATAAAAAAGATTTTTATTGCATAGTAGAGTAATATAATAACCCCTTGCAAAAATATATATGGAAATTAAATTATTCCTTTTGAAAACAAAAAATCGTAGCCATTACCTTACCCCTTGACGTTTTGCCTTCTTTTGGGGAGAGAGCTATCATCATGTGCCCCCTATTGAGATTGCTGTTTGGGTTTAAAACCGTAATGGTGAAGCTAGGTTTCATCAATTATTACAAATCTTTGCAAAAATCTACTCGATTTTTGTTTAAATAGTTTTGTCTCCAATTATAGCTTGACGTTCGCGTTCTCTCACATTTTTGATCACAATTCAAGATTCGCAACACCCACTTTACTTACTTAATTTTATTGGTCATTTCTGAAGTTGTAACAGTTTTTAATAGTCGGATCGTACATCATCTTCGATTCTGATATTATCATGTTTAAATTGCACAACCCAGCGATAATTTGTGGTTTATGAAGGAGGATTGTCTCTCAGAGTTTGTTGCATATCAGCCAAAGTTTCAGATGTGTTTAAACTTTTCAATAATTAATATTAGATTACACCAAGAATTACGAGTTTATAAAGGTTAGGATCTGTCATTTAGAAATTTTATTTCTGTTACTATAACATTAAAATCAAATATCAGGTATTAACAAAATTTGACCTATCACCATAAAAAAGCTGTCAGAATTTGAATGTTCTTTCTTTTCCGAAAATAGTACTAGTAGAACAGAGTACCAGAAGTAACAAACGTTTATCACTTTTAAGCGTTTAACTTGCTTTAAGTAAGAAATATGGACCGATAACGCCACCAGCACAAAATCCGCACCAAACAGTGACTTTTTCGGTATGCATTGGACGCTCTTGTTGACGTACCCATTCATCCAGAAATAGGCCCATCGCTAAAGATGATTTTTTAATGAAAATTAGGGTCAATTTCTAATTGCTCCAGGGTTCATTCAGAGAACACACGTCGTTGTCTATGGTCGTTTACTATAAACTCCTGGGTCAGTTGAATTTTGTACGGGTGCAGGCCCAAGTCACAACGCAAAATTCGCCAAATTATGGTCTACAAAAGGTCGAGTTCTTGTGAGCGACGCGAAATCGACTGCCTCGGATTCTCCTGCACACTTTCACGGACAGCGGCGATGTTTTCGGCAGATCTTGCGTTTCGTCATCGTACAGATGTTGGTTCTTTGTTTACTGAACCAGTGGACTCAAATTTATCCACCATATTGCGAATAGTCCTCTCGGTAGGACGATTATGGCGACCGTAAAATGGGCGAAGCGCGCGGAACGTTGCTTGAACAGAACACCCACTTTGATAAAACAATTTTATCATTTGCACGTGTTGTTAAACGCCATATCCGTCCATGGTAATTCGGCAAAACAGACTGAATAAATGACAGTCAATTCGACAGATGCAGCTTCAACAATATGGTCGTTATCAACTGTAAAAGTTCGGAACTCTCTATTGGAAGACCCGTTATATTGATAAATAAATTAATATTCTTCCGTTGTCAGAGTTAACATTTTTCCGAACATATCTATTCAACAGACCACAGTATGTAACGTATAATGAGTTATCGTCACGCGTTTTATGCATATTCAGGTTTTCCAAAGGATCCAATGTTGTTTTTACTATTTATTATTGATCTTGACTCGGTCGATTGCTATCGTTGTGTCTTTGCTGATGACATTAAAATTTCCACAGCCATCGAGTTAATAAACTATGAAACTAAAATTAATCGAATTGTCGTGGTGTAAAACTAACAAACACGAGGTTAACGTAAATAAATGTAACGTTATCAGTTTCACCAGAAAATTACATCCGATCTCTTATGCTTACAGGTATCGTACGATGGAGTTAAATCGCTGTTATTTACTTTAGTTGAACATATTAAATCTGTTACGTCAGTTATTAGGATGTCAAGTATCTTTATCTTTATTTCAAAATCTTTCGTTGACGTTACTATACTGAAAACATTATATTATGTCAGACCGAGATTAAAATATTGCTGTTTTAATTTGGTATCCATATTACAAAGTGTATAAAACAAATCTGGAGAAAATTCAACGTCAATTTCTGAAGTATTTGTATTTTAAAACTGAGTGCACATATCCTATAAGAGGTTACAAAAATGACACATTACTGCGTATATATGGTATAATATCCATGGAGGGAATATATAAACTGAACAGTATTATAAATTTTTGTATAGTGCATAATAACGTCGATTGTATTGTTTTAGTTTTACAGTTGTCTTTTCTTGTGCCTCGAGCTTCTTCACGACGGCGAACTACATTTTTTACTTCGCAAGGCTAAAGCAAACAGTTTATGCATTTTCCATTTTTGATATGTGTAGATATGTGTATTTATTGTTACTTATTTGATTGTAATTACGAGTTTTAGTTATGTTTTGGTGTTATATTTAATTTATTACTTAGTGTTTGTCTGAATATATGTATCCTGTTTTTGGAATACGTAATTCTGTTGGACAATAAATGAATAAATAAATAACAAAACGTTTAGTTCTTGTAAATACTTTTGTTAGATATCTGCTTCTGGGTTTCCGGGCTGGAACCGCGTCACTAGTATATCTGCCGACGTTTCGTACCCATTTGTATGACACATCTTCAGGGCTGAACTACTGCACTGAAACTGTTTCAGTTTCAGTCCCATACAAATGGGTACGAAACGTCGGCAGATATACTAGTGATGCGGTTCCAGCCCGGAAACCTAGAAGCAGATAGCATGGACCACGACCGCGGAAGTCTACGTATCAAACTTTTGTTAGTTGTTTAAAATTACTACATAATAGTATTGTCATTTCGATATTAAGAAAAATGATCACCATAAACCTATATTCACATTTTTCCTGTCAATCAAATTTCTGCGAACGATGGTGTATACAATATCAGGCAAATATTGTTTACATTATGCAAGTTCATTCAAAATATACCATTACTTTTTTACAATTATCACATTACGCATTCACCTTCAAAAGTCTGTTCGTCTTCTTCAGACAAACAATATAATCATGAAAATTTGTTAATCGATTGAAATTCAAAACAGCGTACCGGTAAACGTCCTAGTTATAAATAATAACCTTATACGAAAAAACAAACATGCAACACACATAGATACGGATACATGTGTGTACCTATATGATGAATTTTCAGAGGGTAAAAACCTCAAACAATGAGCATTCCTGGATGTCTTCGTATTCTCGAAAATAATCAATTTTAGTTCCGTTTGCAATGATTTAAAATTCACATTGTATTAAATAAATGTCTTGCTAACAACAAACTCAGAGCATGACATGAATACAGCGTACATATTTATGCTACTGAATTCGAATATTAATTTTTGATGGTGAAGAGTTGCGGTATTCCCACGCCTGACCGTTCCTAGAAACTTTAACAGCAGTAGTCGTATTAGATGATGAGCATGTTTCTGTGTTTCCTTTCTTTGCTTCTAATTCTTGTTGATCCTCTTAACTTGAACTTCTATTCGTAGTATGTACATATGTATGTCCTGTCCTGTGCACGTAATGTTGTGTAATTTCTAATATGTTTGCAATGTGACGAAACACTGTTCTTCTTTTTAGAAGTAGCTGCCAATTAAAAAAATTATTTAAATATTAAATAATTCGTCTTGTGTGTGTTATTATTTATGGTAATGCGATTACATCGGTTTGAAAGTGTGTATTTACTAGTGGTTTGGATAATCCATAAGTCAGATATTACAATAGGAATTTTTTTTTAGTTACAAAATACGCAAACTTCAAATCCTATTCTTATTATTTTTCTTTGTTGACTTTCAATATGCATATAATAATCTAATCACTTAATTAACAGTAATGATCATAATAATAATGATAACAATACTAGATTAAAAAAAACATGACATATATTATAACTAATAAAAAAGAAAAGATCTATAAAATAACAATCCCGCAATTTAAGCTATTGTAGTATACTGAACGCTGATTTACGGCGCGTGAGGTACAAGGGTTGTGAGAGAAAAATACCAACACCCAAATCTGAAATATTTTCAGTTGATGTCCATGGTTTCCTAGTATATTATGTATAACTTGTATTATAAGATATTATTTTTCTCATATCACTTTACAGCACTTGGATAACAAGCGCCTCCCTCTCTCGTCCACTATACTGAACGACAAAGCGAGAAACGCGTCTACCTTGCTTGTCGATAACTACGTTATCAGAGCGTATGAGATATATGCATTGCGTAACGGCTATTTGCCAATTAAAAGAATGTTAAAAGGAATCATTCTATTATTAATAACACTCTATCGACTACATATGTTTCACCGATATCACGGATCGTCAGGCAGATTTGTGTTATTAATGAACGATTCCTTGGTAGCGTCTATCATATCATTTCGATACAGAAAAATAATGGATAACAAGCGCCTAACATTCTTTTAATTGGCAAATAGTCGTTACGCAATGCAAACGTGAGCGAAAATGCACAAATTAATTACATTCTTTAGCATTAATTCATTAATTCTCTTGGACAAATCCACGTTGTTTATTAACTACTCCATCTTCTTATGTCTATGATAATCTGTGTTGGTATTATAACAGTATTTTGGCAGATGCATATATTGGGTCTGGGAAAAAGTTCGTGGCGTTTTTCCCGATAGATGGCATTGGTTGCCGATAACTAAAGAACAACAAGTGACAGCGACACCACCGAGGGCTCGTTTTTTAGATGACCTTCCGAACGTTAGTTTGAGCGTAGAAACATTGTAATCGGTGCAGTGGTTGGAAAGTTATTCGCACTTGAAAATGGAGAAGAATAATGAGAAATTTCGCTATATTCTGCAATATTATTATGATAAGGGGAAGAACTCTGCGCAGGCTTGTGATAAAATTTGTGCTGTGTACGGTGAAGGTACTTTATCGAAATCTGTTGCGCGGAAATGGTTCGCTCGCTTTCGTTCTGGAAATTTCAATGTGAAAGATGAGTCACGCTCCGGTCGTCCAATCACTGAAAAATCTGATGAAATTCTTGAAAAAGTCCAACAAGATAAGCATATCAGCAGTGTCGATATTGGCATGGAGCTAGGCATTGACCACAAAACTGTTTTGAACCATTTACACAAAGCTGGTTACAAAAAAAAGCTTGACGTATGGGTTCCTCATGAGTTGAGCGTGAAAAACATGATGGACCGAATTAACATCTGCGATGCGCTGCTGAAACGGAATGAAATCGAGCCGTTTCTGAAACGTTTAATAACCGGAGATGAAAAATGGATTACGTACGATAATCGGAAGCGTAAAAGATCGTGGATAAAGGATGGTGAGCCGTCACAAGCGTTCGCTAAGCCAACATTGACGCCAAAAAAAGTGATGCTGTGTGTATGGTGGGACTGGAGGGGAATCGTCCACTACGAGCTACTTCCAACTGGTCAGACGATTGATTCTCAACTCTACTGTGCACAACTAGAGAGATTACGCCAGGCGATTGAAAGAAAACGGCCCGAATTGATTAATAGGAAAGGTGTTGTCTTCCATCATGACAACGCCCGACCACACACTTCTTTGATGACCCGTCAAAAATTGAGAGAGTTTGGTTGGGAAGTTTTGATGCACCCACCTTACAGTCCGGATATAGCACCCTCTGATTATCATCTGTTTCGATCTCTGCAGAACTCTCTCAATGGAATTAAGTTGGTTTCAAAAGAAGCCTGTGAAAACTACTTGATTCAGTTTTTCGACCAGAAACCATAGAAGTTTTTAACCGATGGGATCATGGATCTACCAAAAAAATGGCAAAACATTGTCGATAATAATGGAGCATATTCGGTTTAAATGAATTCGTCCACGCGCCATGCGGGGACCAGTTGAATTTTACTGAAAAAACGCCACGAACTTTTTCCCAAACCCAATATTTTGGCCTACAATATTATTCATAAACCATATCAGTCATGAATGGCTAAGTTTCCTAAAATAAGTTGAACAGGTTTATATGATTTGGATGTGTATTTATTCTAATATTAGAGTCCGAAAACTATATTGATCAGTGAAATTAGTTTATAAATACGTGATTAACAACAACGTTCAACAAAAATATATAATAAAAGGACTAAAAATTAATAGGAAATGCTACACGATTAATATAAATCAAATTAAATACACAATTTCAATCTTCACTGCGTACATACATAAGTAATGTATCTGCTGAGTATGTATTATACATAATGCATTTGGAAGATTAACAGAGTGTGAGGGCACCCACATACTTCATGCATCTTTTTTATAAATATACTTTTTTGACCTTGTCTTCAATTGTATGGTACGCACCACATGCGTAGGTCACATCCACACAACCGCTGGCAGCCGAGAATTTTAAACTATGAGCATTATTAAATTTGATATGATTACATTTTAAAAGTGAATGAGGTGTAATTGATTTTAATTAGCCGGTCTAGATTCCTCAAGTCTGATTTAATAGTGTCGCAAAATAAAGCAACCATTGAATAATGAGTTTTATTGAAATACCAGCTATTTATTTGCTTAATGGTTTATTTTATCTTGATTATTATGCATGTATATTTCTAGCCTTAAATTAGTTTTAAAATAATCGATTTTTCCCCTACTTTAGTTCACATTTTATAAAGTTTGCTTTTAATGGCTCTTCCTCCCCGCATTTTACCCCTTCATTAGATAATCCACAAAGCTCTAACTTAGGCTCTCTATTGTTTAAATTATATATATATATATATATATAATTTAATTAATTCTTTTAAATCGTTAGTATTAAAGCAGAGCGGAAATTTGGTTGGCGCTTCATTAGACATGCGCCGAAAACGTAGAAAGGGTTTCGTCGCTGATATGCATGTATGTAATGCAGCGTGCATCTTAATTCTGAAGTGTTCAATTGTATTACGGAGTGTTGTACGTTGTATAGAATTATGTCGCGATTACGTAGGTCGAAAACCATTATTATCTAGCAGAGTAAATAAGTTTATTTGTGAATTTTCGGATTTAATATACGATGGCCTAAAAGTGAAATGCTAAGCTCGCAATATACGGTTCATATTTCCATCTATCACATGGGAAACAAAAGAAATTGGTGTACTATTGAATGAGTAACTTTTATTCTATTTATGTTTAATAGTGATGGTGTGCAATTTATCATTTCGTTTACTGGGTAATGAATCATTTTACTCATTCTGGAATACATACGTGAACTGTAAATTATCTAGTCTGAAAACCTTATAAAATTTTATACAATCTGCTCGCGAAGTATTGGAAATAGAATTAAATCAAAAGTGGACAGTAAAAAAATGTTGGTTATGAGATGAACGAAGCGATTGATTGTAAAAAAACTCTATTGTTAATGCCATAGTTCATAGAATGGGACCATCTAAACCCTCATTTTTAATCTTATTACCTTTCAAAAGAGTATAAGAATGTGCTGTCGAAGTCGTTTCAAAATGAAACAATACTCTATTCACAAGTAAGCTATTATAGCGTAAACTATTTTAACATAAGATTACTACGTGAAGTAGAAAGTTTCTTAATCTTGGAGATGATGTTAATGAAATCTTAATCCATCACTATATACCCAAGACAAATTTATAATTTCGATGAGTAGAAGGCGGAAATAGTTCTATTGGCCAGATAAGTAATGGCTATTGTTGTTTTGGATGTACATAGTGCTATCGACCGTCTTAACAAAAAGAACATCATCAAAGTATTATTGGACAAGTTGACCATTCAAATCAAAAGCGAACTACAATGGCGGATCAGATGAGTCTGATGAAAGAAGGTACCACTAAAAAATCTTATTGCTTTTTAAGTGGGCACCACTAAAAAATCTTATTGTCTTTCAACTTGTCAATTCTCCAGAATATAACTTTCAAAATTGGCCTTCATTCCGATCATTAGGATGCTTGTTATTTGAAAAGAAAGTAAACCATTTTTAACTCGTTTTAAAATATAGAAAAAGTGGAGTACTCATCACTGATTAAGTTCTGTTCTTATTTTCAAAGAACCACACAAACGACGAAATCAAAGTTGAGCCGTAGTCTGTTTACAGTGACCCATTTCTATCGATTGGAACCATAATACGATGGACGTCTGAGTTTAACGTGGCTGGACCAAGATATTTGATGAATTATATAGTGGACGTCAGTGGCGGCTCGTGAGTATTTGACATGGTGAGGCAGATAGAATAATAACTATTCAAAATTGTTTACAATTGATTAATAAACTCTATATACCTACTACATATAAAAACAGTTTATATATATTTATATATATATATATATATAGGGCTTCCAGTACAAACAGGGCTGCCAGACGTGAACTGAGCCCTATATCGCGCCCCATTCGATTTTTAAGGGAAAACGAAGTTTCAAAGCAAACCCTTGTGAAACGAAAATAAATATTCTAAAAAATCAAACAAATTCTAAAAACATTAATCAAAAATAAGAACTCAATCTTCTAGGATTTAAAAATAAAGAATAAATACATTCCTATTATAATATAAAATTTAATAATATAACAAATATATACATATATATGTATATATATATAATCAACAACAATCCAATAACAAAATTTCAAAATTACATGCAAAATGAAAATATTTTAAAATACAGAGAATTTCCTTTATTGGCATTGCACGTGGAATTATATTTAATAGATTTTACTTCTTGTATAGCAAAGGTATCCTCCGGTTTTTTGTGTTAGCAAAATAATCAATTACATCATTATAAAATCGTTCATCCCTCGTCATCGTTTTAACCAATTCCTTTTCGATTGCAATTAGTGCACAGTTACTAAGTCTTTGTTGTCCAATTGTATTTCTAACATACGATTTTATACGTTTCAATGTGGAAAAACTTCGCTCAACGGACGCGGAAGTTATCGGTATGGTAACTACTATACTTAGCAATTTAAAAAGTTCTGGCATACAGATGGCTAACTTTTGTTCGTGCATAAATCTTAACATTTCACATGGTGTTTTAGAATTACCAAGGAGTTGCATGTCACTATAAATAACAGCTAATTCATTTTTTAATTGAATTTGATCAAAAAATTTATATTGTTCAAACAAATTATTTAAGAGCCTCTGAGGAAATGCCTTCGAATATTCTTCAAATTTACTTTCTGTTAATAAATCAAAAAAAGCAAGTTTTTCTAAATCAATAAATCTAATTTCAATTTGACTAATAAACGTATCTAGAATTTCGAAAAATAATTTTCTATAATTTTGTTTAGTATCTGGAACGTCATCAATTCTACGCCTTTTATGTGCAACAGATTCGTCAGACATCGAATTTTCGTATACAGTACTGAAATATGCATCACACTCCCGAAATTCTCTAAACTTATCAAGCAAAAAACGTAAACGATCTCTGGCATAAATAACATCAGTTAGTTTGTTTTGTAATATTGAAAATACAACGTCAGTTTGTCCAAATATTAACTTAAAAGTATCTAAAAGAAAATTAAAATCATTATCCAGAAGAAGATTTTTTAATCCAAAAGCTTCTCGTATAGATATGCTATCAAAGTCAGGACTTTCTGCAATGAAATCAAAAACTTCAATTAACTTATTTTTATTCGCATGAATTGTAAAAACAGCCCTAGAAGTGAAATTCCAACGAGTAGATGCGTTTGATGGTATATGTTTTTGACAGATTAAATTTAACACATGAGTTCTCTTAGTGGATTTGGAAAAAAAGATGAAAACCCTGACAAATTTGAAAAAAATATTCTTACAGACGTTATAGACTTACAAGATGTTCCTAACACTAAATTCAAGACATGTGCATGGCAGTGTGTAAATATTGCTTGAGGAGCTATTTCTTTAACTTTTGTTTGTAAACCGTTCACATGCCCAGCCATAACTGCCGCTCCGTCATACGTTTGAGCAATTAGTTTACTATTAAACTGAAATTTTTCAAAAATACTAGTTAATAATTTAAATAAATCATCAGAGGTGCAACCTGAACTTACATCAAAGAATCCTAAAAACCTTTCAACAATATTACCCTCGATCGTGTATCTTACAATAATAGACAATTGCGAATTACATGTTATATCTGTTGTTTCGTCTATTTGCCATGAAAAATATTCTGAATTAAAAATTTCACAATCTATTTTTTTCTTTACAATAAAACTAATTGATTCTATTAATTCGTTTTGAATTGTTTTCGATGTGCCAAAAAATACAGAGCTATCATCTAAGAATTTTTGTAAAATGGTATCATGTTTTGCCGTTAATAAAACAAGTTCTTTAAAATTTCCCCTGTTTGCAGAAGTATTTGTTTCATTATGTCCTCTGAAAGATAATTCCTGTGTACAAAGAAATATAGTAATATCAATTAAACGCTTTAATATATCTCGATTTTGGCTAACTTCTTTATTGTAATTCTCCATTTGATTGCGCCTCACATTGTCTATCGCATCCGCGATATTATATTTTCCGAACATATGTAATTTACAAGTAGCTAAAATGTGATGTTTGGATTTAGTATGTTTTTCTACTGATCGCGACAAGTTTTTAAGATCAAAATAACCCGTTTTACTCCAAATACTATCTGTATTTGTGGAAAAAAATTATACATGCCCAACAAAATAATCTGTTTCTTTTTATACTACCGCATAACCAATTACATTTGTTATACCACGAATTATTGAAATTTCTGTTAGACTTACCGTGTATTGTAAGAGATTTTGATAAATCAGGGTTTGGTCTTGGAAGGTTTTTCACATATAATTGATCTTCTACCGATAGAACAACGAACGTATTTCTTATTAAAAAATCTACAATGTCTTGTGTATTTCTTACATTTTCTAAATCCATATTCACAATTTTTAAATCACTGAAAATATCACTAAACAAATATTAAAATATTTAACCTAACTTTGTTATTCCCCCGAGTTTAACTGCTGTAATTTGCGATTCGGGCCGAGAATGTCAGCCTCGAGTATATTCGGTAGTTCGGCGATTGTGATTCGATGAGAGGCTCAGTTTAAATTGGCTTCAGATAATTATTGTATTGTACATATATACATACATTGATATCTAAATAATATCTACTTGAAACAATAAAAATACTCCTGTTAAAACTTAAAACATATTATTTGCGTGGAGGAAATATTGAGAAACTGTACAAGAAGAATGTAAACCTTTAGACATCTTTATATCATTAAATAAATACTTAATTTATCCTATTAATAATGCTTTCTATATTATTAAAAAATTCAAAAATCTCACAATAAAGTTAGAAAAATCTATTAACTTTTTGAATATTTTTTCTTCTTTGTTATCTTAAATATGTAGCTAATACTTTACTGTAATTTCCATAGAAATTGAGAATTTTTTTGACTGCTGTAGTGCGTTATAAATTTTCAATGAGAGGCAATGAGTGGCCGGGCCTCAAATATTCGTGTTTAGTAGGGATATACATAGATCAAGCATGAAGTTGGTCGGGGCAAGTATACGCGCTCGTACATTCGCACGGAATTAAAATGAAATGATAAATTTGTACTTTGCTTGTAATGCCGGTTTATTTAAAACTATTTTCTTATTGTTTATAAGATAAATTCTGAATAAAAGATGATAATTAATTTATAAAGAATTTTAAAAGTATACATATTATTCTTGTTATAATTCCAAGATTTAGATGGTGAGGCACTGCCTCACCTGCCTCACCTGACCAGCCGCCACTGGTGGACGTTCAAAAGACTTGTGCACTGGAAAATTGTTAAAAAATACACAATACGGCGGCGAACCGTCGAATATAATTACGTGAAGTAGCAGACGCTCTACACATGTTCGATGGATCTTTGGTTTGTTAGTTGTGGACCAAAAACCTCAATGAGAACGCGCTTCAGCTCTTAATTTAAAGAAGTTGACGTGATCCTAAAGACTTTTGGCGCCTAGTAATAAGTGTTGATGAAATCTGAATACACACATTCGGTTGGAGAGGTTACTGCTACTGTTTTTTGAAAGTGCAGTGGGCTTCTTCTCAGCGATTATCTTCAAAAAGGTAAAATGATAATAGGGGAACATTATGCATCCTTTTCAGATCAACTGCACGATGCAAAAGATCCACCTTAAAAGAAGTGCTTTTCCTTCGATATCATGTAGGTGTTTACACTTCTACTGTTAAAATGGCAAAAATTCATGCACTCTCCGATTTTTTTTTTCCCAATCTACAAGAATGGCTAGGTGGCAAGGGATTTTTGTAAGAATGAAAGGACTTGAATATTGGTGGACTAAAAGTAATAAATTATAAGGAGATTATGTTGAAAAATTAAATAATTTTTTGCCAAAGAGATCTTGTCTCCATCGTCGTACCATATTTGAAAAAAAATTGTTTTATCATGACCAGCTCAACTGATAAGCAAAAATGTTTGATCTGTGCGACGAATTTCTCCCACATGCATCTTACTCGCCGGATATAGCTCTTAGTGGCTTCTTCTTCCTTCCAAATTTAAATAAATGCATTTAGTTCAAACGTTTTAGTTTGTGATGCTGCATATGTACATACCAGTTGTAAAATGATGTTTTCAAGCAGTATCTAGCTATTTGACGATCTGTTTCATTGTTGTTCGTTTGTGTTCTTATATGCATATTCATTAGTAATATAGTATCAATTCTAAATAAAAATAGGTTATCTACTTTAGTGGTAGTCCAATTGTTATTAAAAAATACTTCTTTAAGCTTTAACGAACGAATATATTGAATGCAGAATCAAGAACAATATAAGAGGGTATATAACAAAACATATTTAAAATGTATAATTTATAAATTATAAAATCGATTCCAAGAAATATGAGTAAGTAATATAATCACATAAAATGCGATAATAATACAAATTAAATGGAAATAAATCGATGTCAGATCGAGCACGTTCACCGGAGCCAGTAGTGGATCATAGCTTCTTGAGAGAAGAAGTAACGTTTAGTCACCGATGACTGGTCACGAAAGACGATCATATCATTCGAAATCATCAATTAAGAAGGTCTCTCTCTCCGTGAAAGAACAACAACAATAACGACAGCAAAATGTGTTATAATACTTATAACGATAGAGCACAGGCACGGTTTACTTAATCCTTCATCGTATCGACTCGCTATTGACGGCTTGGCAGCTCGCCGTGGCAGTGATGTAACCCGCTACGGCTCCGATACGACAACGGTGCGCGGAATGTTGGCATTATGCAATGTTACGTAAAGGAAAGGGAAAGTAGACCGCGTCCCGCATTCGGATCTCAGCGTGCTATGTCTTTCTTTCCGGGCACTTTTGATTCGCTGACCTACTCGAATGAGTACGCTGCCACCGCCGCCGCGCTATCGGCGAAGACGACGAAAAAGAAATTGGCAAGGTGTTTTAATCACGGTGCTTGTGATAATTAGAGGAAATCGAGGCAGTGACGGACTCAAACTTTTTGAATGTTCTGCCTCGTATTCCTAAGTATAAAATCTTTGAACTGTGTACATACGATGTATTAATTATATTCATTATATAGTAATTTGCATTTAGAAATTTTTATATATTTTTCTTTACATGCTAACCTTCAATTGCTCTAAATCAATAATTTATCTCCTAAACGATTTTTAATTATATATAATTAGTATTCGATTATTAAATTACATGTAATTAGTATTCGATTACTCATTTCAAAAGTAATATTTAATTTTTGTATTGATTAGAGTGTACGTATATGTATATCTTGGAACATTATTTAAAACGTGGTAAAAATTTTGCATTTCATTTAAGATTTTCATTAGTTCCAAGATGACACATGATAATCTATGGAACAGTTACATGGTGAGCAAGCACTAAGTAAAAAGGAATTGGCAGACTATTAAGTATCTTATAAAGATCTGCATGGGGGCGATAAGACAACTACTACAGCTGCACTGGAGGTAATATTGAACTTAGTCCATCTAGACTTTCATATGCAAGGAGAATCAGTACTTACAAACTAATGCAAGGCAAATCTCCTATAAGCGAAGTTCACGGCACTAACCAAATAATTTGATAGAAGAATTTATGCAGACTCTTTATGAAGAACCCAAGTGATGCTATGGTACAGAAGTTCAACTTCGACCAAAACTATAGAATTATGACGTCAAATACGCAGGATTGGGACAAAGTCTATCTGTACAAGTAAACTCTATGCGGACTCTTTATGAAGAAGCCAAGTGATGCTATGGTACAGAAGTTCAACTTCGACCAAAACTATAGAATTATGACGTCAAATACGCAGGATTGGGACAAAGTCTATCTGTACAAGTAAACTCTATGCGGACTCTTTATGAAGAAGCCAAGTGATGCTATGGTACACAAGTTCAACTTCGACCAAAACTATAGAATTATTACGTCAAATAAGCAGGATTGGGATAAAGTCTATCTGTACAAGTAAACTCTATCACACAGACGCCTCTAAAATATAACAAGGAATCGGAAACGGAATTTAAAGGCTTGAAAAAAGAACAATAATCTAGATAACTGCAATTTACACTGCTTCGAACATATGTTTATAGAAACATGTTTAAATATTGTTCAAACGAGGAGAAAATAACACTAAAAAATCAAAATATATTTTTATAAATAAAATTAGTTAGCTGTGGAATTAAAGTGTTGCGGAGACGCCTTTAACGTAATCTTTTGGCACCGATATTCCAAATTCGCTATTTTCACTACCGCTAGTTTCTTTATTTTTGAAAGAGGAAAAAATGGCTAATTATTAAAAACACGAATTGTTCATACCTCAAAGGAAGAAGCCATATTTCGAAGCTTGGCCATCTTGGAGGACCATACTCATCTGTAACAAAGACCAAAAGCATTTTAGGAAAGCTATATTGTAGCAATACTTGGAATGACCGTTCTTACAGTTCACTCCAAATAGTAATATTGTTGGTTTGCTCAAATCTTCCAAATGGTTGTGACGTAATGGGGTTAATGAACTGGTTGTTGTATTAGAACGAAAGATTTATTATTGACACAGATTTTTTTTGCATTTAATATTGAAAATTGAAATTAAATAAATAAATAACCTTACACTTTGCCGTGAGTTAAATTAATTTATTCAATGTGTTGTTTATAAGACAATATTTTCATACACAAAATATCAGTTTAATACTTACGCAATACATTTTGCTCTAGGTTTTTTAAGTAAAAATCAGAACAGCACATCAATCACGTAAAAGAAATGCGTTATTTCGAGGACAGATCTTAAAATTGTTTCAAATGAAAACATTATTTTCAAGTTTGAAGACCTACTTTTTGTTACTTACATTCTGTTTCACATAGGACATTGTTCGATAAAATACAAAATGTTTGTTTAATCATATGAATTTATTTTGGCCCTTTAAAACAAACCCCATTTGATACGATGGATTTATGACAGCGAATTATTTAGTCGTCGAAGTTCTTCGTATAGTCATTTTTCGTCTCCTTCGGAGAATTTTATTTTCTGGCTTTGATGAATTCAAAACGTTTTTCACATAATGGTGATTTGAGTTTGAAGAACAGAAAGAAAGAAGAAGTCGAAAGAAGTCGACGATATTTATTAAATTTTGGTTTTTACGACGATATATTATCGAGACGGAAATTTAGGAATCGTTCTCTCATCTAGACATACACTATCTCTCTCACTCTCCCTCTTGCAAGCGTTTCATAACGCCAAGAAAATATGTTTGTCATATTGTTCACTTACTATTTGCATCTCCAGGAGAAATTCAGGATGATTATCAAAAGAGTCAATTAAAACGATTTCTTATCATCAACTGTTATCATGCGTTTCATGCGTATAGGGACTGAATTCCCTCGTTGAAACATACATATCTTGAACAACTGCGTTACTCTTTTTGAAGAAAGGTCAGCTACTTCGAAATAATCTGCAACGCGTTTCATGCCTAAAATATCTATTAAAATTCTAGATACTAAATCTTCTTCCTTAAGCTTAAAATGAAGGATTTTTATCACTACTTCTTTCACTTTGTCTATGTTTTCGTCGGGTAAAAACGTTCAAAGTCACTCCCTGGTGACTATGTCCCTCATAGCAAATCTTCAATCGCTTCTTTGGCCTTTTTTGAAGGCTTTGCATCATTGTATGATCTTGCTTTTGATGAAGCTGCTTCCATATTTTCAATGACTCAGTACAAGAAATTTGGCTGGTTACCTAAAATGTGAGGCAAACTCTTCATTGAATATTTTTATTCATTTTAATATTTTAACAAAATCGACAGCTATAAATAAATAAGTTAACGTATCGTGCTAAAACACTATGTGATAATTAAATACATACATTGGTACCAAATTACAGCAAATTTGAAAATTCCTTTTATGTGAGCTTTTCTAATGAATAGTTTCAGGTATCTATTTAACCGAATTTCAGTACTATATGGTGACAAATACTAAGTTAGAATATGTCAGGGCAAGATTTGTTTTAATTTTGACAAACGAATGACAATAGAATTTACTTTGGTACTCTATTTTGGATGTCTTAAATTAATAAATTAGCGAACTGTCAAATAAATATTGTTGCTAAAGAAAAAGATAATATATGAGGATGGTTTGATAACTAGGTGGCCTAACAGAGAAAGCGATTTTTGGACATTTTTAATATAGCCTCCCTCTTGTTCAACACACTTATTCCAACGATACTCCAAATCAGTATTGCTTTCATTGTAGGTCGATGAATCCAAGTGCTTGAAATAGCTATATACCGCAGCGATGACTTCAGAAATAAATGAAAATTTCTCTCCGCCTATACATTTGTCAGTTTTAGAGATAGAAAATAATCGCCAGGAGCCGAATCTGTGGGACAGAGCGAATGAAGCATTAATTCAAATCCCAATTCATGAATTTTGGTTATAGAGATGGTAGACTTTGGACAGGTGCGTTATTCTGATGAAAAAATATTTTCTTCTTTGGTAAATGAGGGTTTTTCTTTAACCTTTCTAACCGACAAAACCGTTTTTGCCATCTTCTGCATGGCTAAATCCGGAAACCTAGCTTCTAAGCATTGAAGACGAAGAAACGGACTCTAGTATTATCGAATACAACTTTACTTAAACGTCGATTGGAGTTAGACTTTTCAAATCAAAATATTTGATCACTGCTTGCAACTCAGTTTTCTCGTTTACAAACTTACGAGAAATTCAATTTCGTCTACTGTCAAACATAGATCAACTGATGGATGGTTCTGCAGAATGGAAGAGAAGATTCTTCCTCCGAATGTGTGCCATCTCTGCGTTAGATCACATAGTTATCGTATCATCTCGTATTGCACATAGTCTTGAAGTTCCATTCATATATATATATATATATGTGTGTGTGTGTGTGCAGAATAAATAATATAATGAAAATAATGCCATGTACGCGCCAGCCATTAAAGAAGAAGTTTATTCAATTTTTTTGAAACCCACTATCGTGATGTAATATTACATCGTATTAATAGTATAACAGCATTTGTCAACAATACGATTTGGTTAAGGAAGTGTAAATATTCAAAAATTAATGTTAACATAACAATAGGTGTAAGAAATTAAGCGAGGAATTATAAGTAGTTGAATTTGATGGAGCCTGTGGTTGATTGACTTGATCAATAAGGTTGATATATAACCCCTTTCCACATTAACTTTGTAAATTCTGCATACGCATTTCGACAACCAAGTTGTCATCATCAGAAGATAATTTCAAAGTGTCGCACATGGCAAAACACGGCGAAAAACAACCGCACGAAAATCAAACTCCGTACGCGATCCACACCGTTCAAAACCAAGATGTACACTGTGTTTGTTTCACAAGATTTTTAAAATTATTCTTACTTAAACTAACATGCACTACATTGAAAAAAGGGAATTCCGGTCAAGACAGTCAAGTGCCTGCCTGTAATTTATTATATAGTTCGTCCTCTGACATTAAGTAGGGAAAAAAGGGTCGTTTGTATTGGGCCACTTTCATTATTGTTCACCACATGGTTTAAATTCTTTAAGATGTGCATGCTTTCATACGTGTCCAGTTCTCGATAATTGTACACGTTTTTTATCAGATGTAAACAATCTATATTAACACTGTGGTTATTTTCTAATACATGTTTCGCTAAACCCGATTTTTCCGGTCGGTTGAATTTTATGTGCGAAAGGTGTTCTTTATACCTGGTTTCGATCGATCTTTTAGTTTGGCTGATGTATTGTCTATTGCACTCTAAACATTCAATTCGATAGATTCCCGATTTTTTATTTTCTTCGATTTTGTCTTTTGCATTTCCTAAAAGCATTTTAAGGGAATTATTGGGGCGGAAACAGACTTGAAGCCCGCGATCTTTAAAAATACTATTTAGATTTTTTGTCATGCGATGATAAGGTAAACAAACAAGCAAATCTAAATAGTATTTTTAAAGATCGCGGGCTTCAAGTCTGTTTCCGCCCCAATAATTCCCTTAAAATGCTTTTAGGAAATGCAAAAGACAAAATCGAAGAAAATAAAAAATCGGGAATCTATCGAATTAAATGTTTAGAGTGCAATAGACAATACATCGGCCAAACTAAAAGATCGATCGAAACCAGGTATAAAGACCACCTTTCGCACATAAAATTCAACCGACCGGAAAAATCGGGTTTAGCGAAACATGTATTAGAAAATAACCACAGTGTTAATATAGATTGTTTACATCTGATAAAAAACGTGTACAAGAATAATTTTAAAAATCTTGTGAAACAAACACAGTGTACATCTTGGTTTTGAACGGTGTGGATCGCGTACGGAGTTTAATTTTCGTGCGGTTGTTTTTCGCCGTGTTTTGCCAGGTGCGACACTTTGAAATTATCTGCTGATGATGACAACTTGGTTGTCGAAATGCGTATACAGAATTTACAAAGTTAATGTGGAAAGGGGTTATATATCAACCTTATTGATCGAGGAATTATAAAATAATTAATAAAAAAATAAACTTTTTTATATTATTGAAGGAAATAAATAAGTGTTTTCAAACGTTAGATAATAGTAGTATGGTTCTCATAGTATTAAGCTGATAGTAACATATTTCTGTGGAAGCTACCAAATAATAAATACATGTAGTGAAAAACAGTTGAAAGTTATAGTTATTTGCTATCATCTACCACCAAAACTGTAATTTAGTTGACTTGACTATAGAATAACAAATAGCACATCTATGAAAGGAAAAATTTTATAGTCAAATGTGTTAATTTTGCCTTCGAATTCTAAAAATGAAAATTTTTGGTTCACCTCCTTTAAACTTGCATGACATAATTAATATATGATGCAATATTCTTTAAAAATTAAGTAATGCCCTTAGTTATAAATGCATTGTTATAGTACGAACATGATCATTATTAATTACAAGATCAGGTAAATCAGGTTCTGTGTCGATTGAATAATTTTAACAATTATGTCGCCCAATTCGGTGAGCGAGTTTATTTTACACGACTGGTTTTTTCTTTCTTTGGTATTACTATTACGCGTTAAAACGAATTGTAATTAATTCAGTTTCAATCAACGAAGAAAGTAGGATAATTCAAGAAACATGAGGTATGAAAATACATTCATGAATTGAAAGAAAACTCGTCTAATGAAATTTTAATCGTTGTTGTATAAGAGATGTCTGTATTTGAGTAGTTTTATAGCTTTTGTTTGTCTTATAACTCAGCATGGCTTACATAAAAAGAACGTTCAATTAATGAGAAGTCATAAAACAACTTGGAAGCCTTTAAAATAATCACATCAGTATTTTATTTATTTTTATTAACAAAACGTGGCTTTTTGTCCAGAGAATTCAAGTAGTATAATTATTAAACAATTCCTGTAAAATGAATTAGTTTGTTAAGCTAAATCTAGCATAGATGAACTAAGGCTGGATGAAGGAAAATATAAGTTCGAAAATGAATGATTTGAAAAGTGTAAATTTTAATTTACTAAAGAAACTATTTGAACAAGAAGGAACTATACCTATTGTACATTTAAACAACAATAGTAACAGCGAATATGGAATTACAGCTGAAATATTAAAACAGAGCTTTCCAGTTCAATGACAAAGACTATTTAATTTTTAACACATGGGAAAAAAGTGAATGCGAGGAAAGTTTAGGGTAGCAATGGTACTTCCTATTTATAAGAAGGTATTAGAGAAAAACAGAATATTGGTTGTGAAAGAAGTAGACCAAAGACTCTTTAACAAATAGTTACGTCCAGCAATTGGGTCTGTTGTTTATCATTCCTTACACGTTGGGGAACATGGTTGAAATGCTAAACAAATAAGTAGAGAGTTAGAAAAAGTTCATGGTGATTCCTCTTTTTCGTATGCAACAGTTTTAAATCTAAACCCGATAGAACAAGTGAAAAAAGTTGTTCAGTCAGATCAAATACAAATACCGATGAAGAAACAAACAGTTCGTGAAATCGTGATGAATAATCACTAAGTAGACTTAAGTGAGACAGCAAAGAAAGTAGGCGTACATTTGTGAATAGTACATTTTTATACAACCGTGTATATTGCATCTAACATTAATACAATATTTGTAGATGAAGCAGCTGTTGCGACGTCTGGACATATTCAAACATAATGAAAACGGTTTTATCGACACGTGAATACATAATTACAATCCGAAGACCAAAGAGCAGTCAAAGCAGTGGACAAAACGTGGTGAGACAATTCCACCAAAGGCCAGGACAGCCAAAGTGTACGAAACACGATTGCAGTTAATTGAAAATGCACCGTATTTATCGAATTTGGCTCCGTCGTATTGTTCCCTAGCACTGACTAGGAAAAAACTCATCATCGAATATTGAAATCATCGAAACTGTAAATGAATATTTTGAAGGTTTACATTTTTTTTTAGCTTTCACTTTTTTAAAGAGTTGAAAGGTTTTGAAAAGCATTGGACAAAATTTGTAGAACTGAAAGGCGATTAAGCAAAACAATAAATACGATTCTTCCTAAAAAGTTGCTTTTTCTCCAGTTCTAAAAATTTTCCGATCTATCCTCGTACTAACTGATCTAAGTGAAATTATTTATTATTTGTTTATTTATTCAATTTACCACAAATCAATTAATCTTTATACATTTCTTCTTTGAGTCGTCAAAACACGAATACAAACATGTAAATACAATGAATTACGACAAATATTCTCAATAAATTTTTGTGCACCTACATACACATATATCTTAAACATATGTACATATGTATAGGATATTATACTATGTATATACAGATAATACATAAAGTGTCGCAATATTAACCGCTTTGATTTAACGTCTCTATTAAACATTTCATTATAGGCTGGGAAAACGTAAAAAAGTTTATTAAGGTTTCTAATGTAGGCGCATTTTTAATGAAGTCATTAATTTGATATGATCAATCAGCAATTGTTATTGATGGACTACCAGAACGTCTTATAAATGTTAATTGGTTCTTTTTATGATGACAGCAAAATTTACTGTTGATATATCTAAGATTACATATGCATACTATACAATTTCCAAGTTCGGAAATTATTGAATCGCGCTTAGGTAAAAAAATTCAAATGCAGTACGTCGGAACTTCCTAAACAAGGTAGAAACCTCCAAGTAGACGAAACTGACGGTGTACAAAATAATCTATACGTCAATCCTAATATATGGGGAAGAAAATTAGATGTTAAAAGAGAGAAGACTGCAGGAGACCGAAACGAGGTACCTCCAAAAAGTTGTAGGAGTCGAAAGAATGGACAAGAAAAGGGACGAAGATATTAGATAAGAGCTGAAATTGAAAGATAAGATAGAAGCAAAGGAACTAAAGCAGGTAGCGCCTTAATAGGACCTAATTAGAATAGATAAAAGGAAATAAGTTAAAACAATATTAGAAACCAAAAAAAATAAAAAAGGGTGTAAGAGGGAGACCCAGAACTACGTGGAATAATAATGTTAATGAAATTTTAAAGAGAAAATAATAACGCGAAAAGAAGCAAAACAAATGGTCAGGAATAGAAAAGAATGATGTAGATAATTCAAGAGAGAGATGCAGAACATTTCGGCACCTATGAGTATAAGAGGAACAAGATTATATTGATCAAGTGAATATATCTTACTACAGATTGCTTCACTTACACCTATACTTCACAAATCTTTAACAGGCCAACTGGAGCATCTATTTAATAAAATTACTTTCAATAGATATCTGCTGTCACTTCAGTGTAGAATAGTAACTTCGCAGGAAACTTTTCTTTTAGCATTACTAATTTACACAATGCTATACCCCCGTCTATTAATTAGTAGTAGTGAAATGCCTTTAAATATCAAATAGAGCTATTTTTAGTAAATAATTTTCTACTATGTGACTAAGCATTTCAGAATTACTGTTATTTTTATAAAAACTGTTTACATACCTCTTTTATATTTGCTTTTCAAAGCTTTCATTATTGCATTGTCTTTTGAATTTATGACAGTATTGTCAGCAGCATGCGCATGTACACACGCTTACAGTAATTTGTAGATGCATTTTTGTTTTTTCAATAATGCAAATTCTTTATTATATCAAGGTAAAATTTAATAGCAGCCTCATGTGTATTTTACATCACAGTTAAACGCCCCTTACTGTGTGATCTTTATTCGTTTATGTATTTGTTCTTTTGAAAAGAAATCTAATGTTTAGTTACATAAAAGCTATTCATTGAAGATTATTATTATTATTATTATTATTATTATTATTATTATTATTATTATATAATTATATATTATATAAATAGAAATATTAACAGATAACATATATTTTGTAAATACATATTTCACATTTTATTTTGCAATAATGATAATGATAATAATAAAAACAATATTTTTTAACGTTCAACATTAAAATGCCGTTTAAAGACCAAATTAAAATGTAGCGACGTGTTACGAATAATTAGTTAATAAGATAAATTAAATATTGGATGTTATTCATTTATTTACTGTACTTATTAAGACTATAAAAAAGTAAAAATAAACAATATAACAAAGTAACGTTCCATTGACCCGTGAACAATATCCCTACATATATAGACCCATCTACCACAGACTTACACAAGTCAGTTAAGTCATGAATATGTCCCATACAAATGGTGACAAAACGTCGGTACCAGAATTGTCGACGGCACGGTTCCAGTCCGGAAGCCAAGATGAAGAAAGTACGGACAACGATCGCGGAAGTCTACCAGCCAGATTAATATAACAAAAAATATATAAATAATATTTGTATTAATAAAATGGATCCACTAGTAAAGTATACTAGCATTTCTAGTCATATGTATATGAAAATGGAGTTTTAAATAAAAATATTAGTTCTGTCTGCAAAGTTATAAAAGAAAAACGTAGCTATTGACGATACTGGAACGTGTATGTGTTTGTTTTAACTACTATCTTGCTTTCACAGAGCCTAGACAGTATGTTGTCTACGGCTATCAGCTTATTGGGATTTATAATCAGAGATACATTTGTTCTTTTAAATTTAAACAACTGTTTTGTAATTTGCATATAGTCTAGGTTGGAGTATACAAGTTTGATCTGAAATCTATACTGAAAATCATGCAACTTAAGCATTGGGAACATTACGAGAAAATTCCTAAAATTCCTTTACTTTAGAGCTGAGGGACTTTATGCTTCGAGAGCAGTAGACCATCGTCTCTTGCTCAATAAGTGTGAGAGTAGTCGGTCATCGCTCTTACTCAATAAGTGCGAAATAAATTCATTAAAATTCTCTTCAAGCAAAGCGACAACTAATAAGTTTAAAAATATTTTTAACACAAGATTCTTTGCCTCGAGTTGTTGTTTCGCCTACATTTCTTAATACCTCAGGCAAAACCACATTTTTGACAACCTTACGTTTAGGACTAACATCTCTTTTAAAACTCTCCCTATTTCAATATGTGTAGACTATTTAACAAAATAAAGTAATTTTGTGATATTAATCTCAACTTTTTTTAAGAAATCGCACATGTAGCAAGAATCTATTTATAATGTTACTTATAACAGTTTAGTTTGTTTCATCGAATAAATTTCTTTTCTGTTATTGCGAATTTTTACTTTCGTGTGTACATATTTTCTTGTATTCGTCTGTATTTTATTTTTTTATTTATTATTTATTTATTGATATTTTGCTTAATTTTAAATATGAATTAATTACGTAGTCTGCTTTAATATAATTTTTAATATTTGTCCCACACTTAGATACTTTGTAACCTGTTCTTTAGTTGCTCATGTTGCCTTGGCCTAACTCAGGTCCTATGTCTTTTTATTATATAAATTTTCTAACTATTGTTATTGTTTTTAATATTATTTCTTCTTTATTATGGTGTGAACAAGTTTAATCTTATTGTTCATATTTCTCTTTCCCTATATAGAACATTTTACATTTGTTTGTTCCAAATTTCATGCATGTTTTGCGTGATATAGTGATGTAGTAATGACTGTGTTTGTGTTTTATTTGGAGCATATATTTTTATATCATTCATGTAGAGTAAGTGGTTTATATAATGTAATGAGGCATCGACTTAACCAGAGAGCACTGACTTTGAAATATTTCTATATTAATTTTGATGTTTTTATTTTTATTTTACTTTTGTTTGCTGTTATCCATGGCAGCATTATTTTTTCATAGACATTTTTGATGGTGTATATTTACTTTATATATTTTTATTATTCAGCTGTGTGGGATGGAGCTGAACACTGTTTGTAGTCTATATAACATGTGTTGGTGTTTTGTTGTTGTTTCCTTATTTCTATCAAGTTGACAATTATTGTTCCTTGCATACTCGGCTGTCCTTTCGATACACTTTGTGTTCTTTTGTGAGTATATTGTTCTGTATTAGTAATGCTGTGATTACTTCGTATGGAGTTGGCAGACATGTGACTGGTTTGTTAATAGCTGGATTCTGTGATTTGTGGTTTTAAGTATGTCTCTCCTCAATGTTAAGAATTTTTATGGCTCCGGTATGAGTAGTTGATGAAATGTTTATGAAATGTTTATACCAGAAATTGTCTAGATAATCTATTCTAGGAATTTTCCAGTTGTGTGCACTTTGTATAGTTTCTTTTAAATCTTCTATTGTGATTATGTAGTTTGTTTGTAGTGATGTATTACTGTATCTTTTTTGTTCCTCTATGAGACATGTTGCTTTTTCATCTTGTTTTGGGTGAGACCATGTAATTTTCCCACAAAATCCTTAATCCATCTGTTTGGTGAAATTACTTACATTTCTTCTTGCTTTTCTTGGTTTTTATAGAACACATGCCGTGTACACTAACTTTTATTTTAGTGTATCTATAGCTTCTATTGGTGTTTCGTTCTCTTTTTTATGACGTATTTTAAATGTTCTATGATTCGTTTAGAGACGTTTTCTTTGCAGTATCGTGTCAATCTTCCTAAATCTTTTCATATGTTCTCTATTTTGATTTCGAATCTGATTGGTCATTTAGGTTTCAATGTTTTCTTTGCTCATATATTCTTTTCTGCGTTGCTTGCTTATTTAGGGCTATAACAGTAAGTGGCAGCTACCATATAGACCAGCAGGTGTAGGTTTTTTACAGTGCTTGTGCAATATATGTAGTTTATTAATTGTGTCTTGAATGTATTAGTAATACTAAATGCGTTTATTACGACGTAATTTTCTTTCACTTCCTCAGCCTAACGCTGGAAAGCTCAACCCACATATCTATGGATTTGAGGTCGGACTGTACATGGCTGATATTGTACGGTTTTATTATCCATTACAAAGCAGCATTGACTACAAGTTTTATGATGTTGTGTATTGTATGCCCATTTAAAGGTGGTTATCATAACTGTGATTGTGTTGATCGCATGATTAATATTAGTCAGATTATGAGGTCTGCTATTGTCGACTAAGAAGTTTTTCGACTATTGCCGTCGTTTTCAAATAACTGCTTTTAGGAAGTCTGAGAAATTGTTTTGTTATAATACCTGTTACTGACATCACAGTTGGTACTATTGTTACAGCTTTTTGATCCCACAGTTCTTTTAGTTCGATTGCAAGTGATGTATATTTTACTATTTTTTTTTTGTTCTTTGTGTGTTAGTGGTTGTATTATTTGCTATGGTAATATCTATTATGTTAATTTAATAAGTTTTCTTTTGTTTTTGATCAATTGTTACTAGCAATTTGTCTGTTAGCGCGTATCGTCCTATTCTAGTATAATAATCATTATTGTCAATTAAATACTTTCTGGGGTATATTTGTAATACACAGTGCTAGTTTTTACGAGTTAATGTTCTAGTGCAAGTTATTGGTGAACAATTTTTGTTGCTATGTTGTATTTCTCTGTACAATCCTTCCCAACAAGTATTTGACACCCTCCTGTCATATATTCTGCAGAGATCTGAAATGATAATATTATCTGCAATTGTCATTTCCTAAAGTTCTTTAATTGTGTGTTTTCTGTAGTGCTTTGTAGCGATTACAATCGTTCCATTTTTAGTCATTGCTATGACAATTTTTTATCAATATTTATGTCCTGCATGATATTGTAATAAATACCGTATAGTGTTCTCCTAGACGATTTCTTTGTCTTTTGCTATATGGTTATTTTGAATTTTTGACTATTATTATTATTATTTCAATTTGAAACGCGTTACTTTTTGGAATTCTTATACTTAATGTATACGCGAATTAATAAAATCATTAAAATGTAAATTTTACTTGTAATTTACATCCACATTAATACCACCATTTTTAGTAATTTTATGTATGAAAAATTTCGCTTATATAAGAAACATTTCGTCTAACAAAACGTTCTGCATCTTACATATTAAACAACTTCATCAAAACTTTTACTAAAAACCTAAATAAGCAATACAAATATCGAGAAACATTATTCTAACAGTTCACTTTTAACGCGAGTGTCATTTAAGACATTTAAAAGATTGGATGACGGACGTGGCTTACAAGCAAATAACTGCCAATTATATCACTTTTCTTGCAGATAATACGAAATGTCTTCCTTAGAATTACACACTTTAAGTCTCGTCAATAATCAAGTGTGTATCTATTGATCCTTTTCAACACCACGTAATTCCAAAAATAGATATTTATTGCCGATAGGGGATAACAAATTTAAATTACTTGTCAATAAACAATAATGTCTTAACGATTTTAAGATCTATTGAGAAAAATCCATTCCGTGTTAAATGTAGAAAAACTCTTCTGAAGTTCTTGTTTTTTTTCTTCTTAATGACGACATCATAAAATCTTTTATCAGCTCAATAACCCAAATACCTTTATTCAGTACTCATATTAGCATTTAGAACGCATCAACGAACGTCCACATAAGGTATCATAACTATAATGTTACACAATACGAAGTTACGTTTTACCCAATTAACTTTTTCTTTACTAGGGGAATTAAATGCCATCTCTGACCATCAGAGAGTTGTTGAGTGCGTACGTTCGGCATTTATGTATATATCCAGTTTAATTGAGCCGAATCATTTTTTTTGTATGTACGTATGTGTATATACAGATGTGTTGAAATCGATAAAAATCTTATTGAGACGACGAAAATCTGAAGATACGACTTCTACTTCCATATAATTTTATTGCACAAATTTGTTTTTATATGTGTTAATTAGAACTTAATTAATACAAAATATTATTATTTTATGGTGGAATAAATTTTTTATTTTGCGATAGAATATCAGCTGCATTTTTTCCAGATCGAAATAAATTGACGAATCGTAGTAGTGTGTGTGCTTTCAAAAATAGGATTTCCTTTCGAAAAAATGTCCTCGAGGTATTCGTCAAGGTTATATGTGTATGTACATACATCACTATCATATGAAGGTAGGCGCAATCGTTAAGTACATACATAAGTCACGTAATATATGCGTATACCCTATAAATGTTGAAAATCATTAAATGCAAGCATCCGATTATAATAAAGCTTATTTGATTCAATTTAACAACGCTAACAACTACGACTACCATTATACTGACACAAATCAAGATCGCGATAGTATTCAATGCGCTAGTTTTAAAATATTTTCGGTGCGTTAATGTTGTACGGTTTTGATATTGTAGGCTATAGGACCTTTTGTTCGTTCGATGATAATGTAGCGTTATAATTTTGCATTACATCTGCTCAAGGTATTCCAAGATAAGTAACAGCTATTCATATATTACGTATAGTTATGAAAAAAGTAGAATATGTTGTAAAAACTATTTTAGCTGTATACACGTTTTGGATAACATAACTTTTTAGTGTGTTTTACTATTATACAGAATAAATAGAAACATTATCGTGCATATTATGTAGATTATATATATTATTTATGTACAAGTTGAAAGGCATAACTAGAGTGCGGAAATTCATTTAGCGCTTCATTAGGCGTGCGTCAAGAACGTAGAAGGGATTTTGCTGCCGATATGTATGTACGTAATTCAGTGTGCGTCTTCGTTTGGAGATGTTCACTTGTGTTACAGAGTTTTGTACGTTGTATAGAATTACATCACGGTTAGGACGAAAGAAGTATCATTATATCTCACAATAAATCAGTGTATTTGTAAATTGTCGGATTTAATGTATGACAGGGCAAAAGTGAAATGCTTAATTTGCGTTAGACCGCTCATGTACTGGACGAAATATGTCTGCAAGAAACATGTGAATAGCGCAATTTCTATTCTGTTTATATTGCACTTAACACTAATGGTGTACAAACTACCATTTCGTTTATTAGATAACGAATTACCTAGTTTCAAATGTTACGCAATTTTTAACCATCTGCCCGTGAACATACTGAAAATATAATTGAATTGGAATTGAAAAATAAACAACTTTATGTATGGATGAAATGCTAGATTGTAAAAAATTCTATTGTTAATGTCGTAGTTCGTACAACAGATCCACTTAAACTGTTATCTTCAATCTTATTAACATCGAGAAGAGTACAAGAATATACTATTGAAGTCATTCCAAAAGCATGATGTTAAATGCGTTGAAAAAATTTGAACTTTCGAGAGACCACCTTTTAATGTTTATGACTGATGGCGTTATGTTACGTGTAACACTCATGCATTATATCTCGTGGCAGAAAAGATTAGACGCTGTTATACAGGTAAATGGGTAAATGATTTGACAGCGCATACAAAAGTAGTGCTTCTCAGATCCTCTGAACGTATTCGATAATTCCACAGGCAATCAATGTTCCGACAACCACGAACTTCCACACTTGATGCCTGTACGCTGGGGATCATTGTTATAGGGAGCATTTTATCATTTTCTGCATTTGCAGAAAATTAAGTCTGTCGTTTTACAATTTAATCCTAAAGAAACAACTGCCATCACGGAAAATCAAAAGAAATTTTAAAATGCTGAAGTTGAAACAGATTTACAAATAATTTGTAACAAACAGTAGTTGAAACAATTGATAAATTACAAAATCCTTTGTTGCTATTAGTGGATTTACTGAAAATAAGGGACACCATACAAACACAGTTACATATTTTGGTACGTAGACTTCCGCGGTCGTGGTCCATGCTATCTGCTTCTGGGTTTCCGGACTGGAACCGCGTCACTAGTATATCTGCCGACGTTTCGTACCCATACAAATGGGTACGAAACGTCGGCAGATAACCCAGAAGCAGATAGCACAGTTACATACTATTAGCGACGAGAAAAGTATTAGTGCTATAGCCGGAGTAGAGAGTGTCCTAAAAAAAGATGCAGATTTTTCCGCGTTAAAACAAATTTGTAGTGCTACTGAGACCCGTTAAGTATTAACAAACATTGCTTTACTTATGCAAATATCGAATGGTCGTCGACTTTAACCCAATTGTGATTACACTGAAAACGCTGCTTGAAGAGGTGTTTCAAGTTTCATAAGTCATATATAACTGTTTATTTTATTTAATTACCAACTATCAACTGCGGGCCTTTGCTGCGTATTACAAAAAGACCTAAGTTCTCCACGTATGAAAGAAAACGTCCACTGACCTAATGTGAAATGGGGAATGATTCTGACTGGGGGACTATTATCCACACTGTGTCCAATTATTCTGCTGAATTTGATAAGGACAAGACCTATGCAATACAATGGGATAATGGCACTGTCTTTGGGGAATAAGTTTTCATTTGAGGTATCGTATAATAACTCGATTGAAAATTTTAGGGAGCGTAGGTGTAAATAAGATAAGGTTGATTTATAAGTCAAAGCTTGTCCTCCTTCTAATAAAAGTCGACATTTTTTTTGAAATTTTTGTTTTCGCCGTAGTTTCTGAAAAATTTCAGGTGGACCATTTTCAGAAAGTCGCACCTTTATATAGACCTGGTAGTACCATAGCTGATCCACCTTTTACTTTGCATATTCTGTATTAAAAATTTAAGAAAACATGTATTTGATAATATTTATCTTTTCTAAATCTCACTCATATATTTCATATAGACATTTTGGATGTCCAAATATAAAATCAGTCTCCGAAGAGTCAAAGAAAATTATTAATGTTAGATGTTCAGGTTTTTGTAGTACACTCTCAAGATGTTAATTCATTATTTTACTATTTTTTAGATTAAGTGTTCTCATAGTCAATATGCATTTATTAAAGAAAATATCCTCTTATTGAACGAATAACGGCAAAAATGTAATATTTGCTTATTGCAAAAATATACTACAAATTTACGAGGTCATTTACTAATTGATATTTAGGCGAAGCGATAATAATTTAACTTCTTACGTAACTTCTTGCGTTAAACACACTATTTTAACTCCTTCCAATAGTAATTTCTTACGAATGTTTATGGTATTGTATTTTTATAGATGTACCATTCTTCCTTATCTTACTTTCATATAGATACGTGTGTACATACTTATTGGAATATATATGTGTACCTATTAGTTCAGCCATATTTATCGACATTAATTAATCTTGTTAGCGTTGCGAACGCGAACGAAAGAATATCAAGTTACCGAGAAACTGTATTTCGTTTTCGCAATAATAGCGATGCTTCTCATAATCTCCTCACCATAACGTGTAACTTCTCCACATACATGCACACATACCATATAGATGTCTAAAGTGTCTTCTTGTTTCTTCTTCTTTAATAATTGTATACTCACACACATAACCTCATTTCCGAACTTCTTGCAACACACTTAACAAACAGCAGTCACCGATGCAGTCATTCCCATCTTTAGATCGTCGCTGTTATTTAACAGTGTGTGTAATTGAGTGCATGAATTGCGATGCCGAGCGCGTGAAGCAACACCTACGACCTTTTAGGCAATTCGGGACGATTATATAACCGAATTGGTGGTAATACGTTTCGTTTTTGTCCCATTTGAAGAGTGTGCTTACGAGGATGGTCGTCTGAGTTGATGTCAAAGATGAGCACAAACGACGGGGAGATTTTTTTCTATTTTTTTTACGAAGCGAACATCTCATCTCCTCTCACTCATTTTTCTTTTCAAAGGTACATAATTAAAGTTGCACAATTTCTAATGTAATCCGGTGTAAGAATGCATTTATATGTAACTGATTAGTCAATAATCTGTGCATGAAATCTACAATTATCGTACCATTTAAACGAGTTGTTATTAAATTAGACTTTGTCTCAAAAATGGGAGGTAATGAAGGTATTCATACAAGGTACATAAATAAAATTGTGAAGGTTCCATAGATTTCAAATAATGTCCAATTTTAGCAATATTATTAAAAAAATATGCAACTGCGATCAAGAAATATCGTTACTGGTGAAATAAATATTGAGCTGTGGAAAAGGTCGTAAAGTATTTTCGCATATTCTTCGTAGGTAATTTTTTAATATAAATATAAAAGGAATCAATTATATCTACTATTTTTTTCAATAAGTTTTTGCTATCTTTCGGTGGGCTTCATAGAAGGACCTACCTTCGACGGCGACACTGATTCATAGTTTCATTTGAATCGAACCACACAGTGGATTATAAAGACACAAATTCAGGTGAGTAAGGTCAGTGTGACAAAATACAATAATTTTTGACGGGCGGCCAAATTTGTCTGTGGCCTCGCGTTGTCGTGAAATATCACTCCTTTACGATTAACGAATTCTAGACGTTTCTAGATGACGAATTCAGTGTTTTCGATAACGCTTGAAGTGAATCTTCAGGCCAGAACTAAGACCGTTCTCGTCATCAATCGCGCTTCAAAAAATAATGGTTTTTCTCATGTTTAAAGAGCATATGGCAGATATTTATACGTATAGTCAAGTGAATTACTTTGAGTTCATAAGGAATACAAAGTAGTTCGGAAGTGAAGCATCTTACCTTTTTTCATCTAGTCGTGAGCGCTTGAATGATGAACGCTTAACGTTTCTACAATTTGTCGTGTTGTGTGCCGTAGTTATGACTCAATTAGCGCCTTGATTTTATTATCTTCCATCTATCGTTGGCAGTGACGTTCTTGTACAGCACTCGGTAAGATTAAACAGCTTTTCGCTTCTTTTACGGAAGTAAGAAAGCAAAATTTGGTAGAGATGCACGCTTCCATCTTCATCTTTTTATACAATTTTAAGTACTCAACAAAATTTCTCAACTTTTTCCAAAATTAACCTAAACTGTCAGCTGTCATATGTCACAGCATAAAGATAGATGAGAACAAGTCTATAACTTGCAAAAGTGAATACCCACTATCTATTGCAAAAATGCGCCATAATTTTCCCAACAACCTAATAGTTCACTTCCGAAACTACACATTTATTCCAACATTTTTCCAATTTTTATAGTAATTCTGAAAGGCTTTCTTTTCGATGTAGTTTTTGAAGTGCATTTTGTTTTATCTTTTCAGTAGATTCAAAACGGTATCCCCGAAGTTGCGGAAATACAAAACGGAAATACAACGGTACAATCCGTACCGTTGAGAAACAAAATGTACATTATCTTGTCACAGTGTACATTTTGGTTCTCAACGGTACGGATCGCGTACGGAGTTTGTTTTCGTAGGGATTTTTTTCGCCATAGCTTACCAGGTGCGACACTTTTTAAAGTATTTGCTGATGATGACAACTTAGTTGTCGAAACGATGTTTTTATTTACTGCATATTGTATATCGGTGACCCTGGTTTATTTTTTCCTTCGTGGCTTGTCTTTCCCGTGGAGGGTTTCTGCCTTGCAGCTTTAGAACCCCTCATATGTTTTTATGTTTGAATGTTGCTCTGTACTCTTCTCACTAGTAGTATATATACTGTTTAAGATCCAATACACGAGAGTTGCGATTGGTGCCTTATGCTTTAAAAATTGTTACTTTTCGTGTTTAGTACATCACATACATTAAACAAGGAGTAATTTTTTCGTAATCGATACTAAGGATAAAAGATTTAGGGCAGGGTCGAAGTATTTGGCCTCTTTTATTTAATGTCTGTATAGAAATGATACAACGTAATCGAAAACCTGTAGTCAGGAAAATGTACATCTCAATTGATGAACACTACCTATTTGATCTTAATTTTCCAGACGATCAGACAGTTTTGGTAGTTTTAGCACAAGATTCTTATAACATGTTAATGTTAATAAGATTTATTCCCATTGTCAAAGGTATAAATTGCAAGTTAGTTTAGAAAAAAAAAACTGAGTATCTTATTATCAACTTGGATACAGAATTTGATGTTTTCTTAAATGATGAAGCTTATGTGAAATAGGTAAGTAGCTGTAAATGCTTGGAAGCTATGGCTGATAGGTGTAGAGATCGGCTAACAGGAAATTAAATAAAGAATACGGAAAGCTCGAAAGGTAATAGAAATACTGAATGGTACTTGACGAGATAAGTATATAAATGTAAAGAATAAAAAAGGGATTGGAAAGGTCATGATGAAAACGATGCTCTGTTATGGTAATGAAGTTCGAACTTTGACAGAACATGAGAAACGAAAACGTATAGCAGTGAAGGTGGATTACCTTTGGAGGTGTGCTGGAATATAGAGACTGCAGAAAATAATAAGTGAGAAAATAAGACAAAGATATCAACTGATGAGATGATTATCCAGAAAGTAGAGATTATTTTAAAGTGGTTTAGTTACCTTGTACATACGTATGGAGGGTACAAAATGGCCGTAACAAGTTTTTATATGGCAACCTTCAGACAAGAATCAAAGAGGGCAGACACATAAATTGCGGAAAGATGTTCGGAAGGCAATCTGGGATAGAAATCTGGAAGAAAGGATTGTCTATGATTGAAAGGAATGGAGACTGAGAACAGGAAAACAACTTCATGTTATTTATTTGTACATAATTAATTCTGTACAGACATTGCAGAAATTTTTGAAAAAATTTATTTCCTTCTTTGTGAGGATTCGAATTGTTGTTTACTCATGTTTGCCGGACATGTGTCTGAACCAGTTCAGTTTCACATCGTTAAAGCGCATACTTATATGTAACGTCATACCTTAGTATGGGTTTAGCTTGGGTGATTCGGATGCGCTAGTTTTCTTACGCATACACTACCTATGAGCTTCTGAAGAGATATGTAACCTATAGAATTTAAAATGCTGAAATATCATCGATAACCACCGGATTTATATCAGTTATCTCTGAAGTTTTTCAAGGCTTTAAGCCCTTATCACCAATCCTTTTTTCAGTTTTTATAAATGACAAAAACTTTATCTCTTCTGGATTTCTAGCATAAGTGAATGACATAAAATTATTTAAATATGGTAAAAGGCTTCAAAAAGATATTGATTAGTTTGTAACTCGGGTACTTAGGAAGCGCTAATTCCTGTACTCAGCACTAGCTATTATAAAAATCCAATATCTAAGTTTACATCTAAGATAACTTTCATCTATACTTAAGAGTTACTTTTGACTGTTATTTTATCTATAGAGTTCGTGTAATTACAACTTGCCTTGCGACATACAAATCCTTAGGATTTTTAATGATATTGTTATTAGCAAACTGGAATATACTGACGTCGTGTAATTTAATAACTTCATATTTGAAAAGGTTACACAACTCAAACAAAAAAATTTTAATGAAAAAGTCCTTTTTATGAAATAAAATTGACGTGTTCCGGTATTTCTTTTCCAAGTCACTGAGAACTTTATTATAGCATTTCCAGACATGGTTTGAGTAATTTTAAAACTGGTTCGACTTAAAAAAGTCTAACTAATAATTTAAACATGCTATTTACACACTTAATTTTCTGTAAAACATACACATATCCGTTATTGTAACTATGTATATTTAAGAGAAATCAATTAATAAATAATTTTGAAACTGAAACGTGTTAATTTTAATTCCACATTAATGCGGCTCGAAACAGAACCAGGTAGATTTATTATGTTCATAAAAACAGTTATTTCTAAACATTTCCGCCAATTTCAAGGTAATATATTACAAGTCGAGAGCTCGACTCTGTGTTCCGAAGTAGACTTATCTCTCAAGCACGTAACAACAGCGGTAGTAGAGTTGTATGTATTTGTGGTACAGAAAAACATACACAGCGTATCAGAAAAAGACAACACATACTTATAATACCTACACTAGCAAGTAACAAACAACAACAAACAGGATACTGAAATTATAAAATCTGCGAGAATTTCCTTTCGGTTAACGATGTCGAAATCAATTTCTCGCTTCCGGTCACCTGTTACGAAGAAAGAAAACTGCGGCACAGAAAAAGAACCAATTCGCTTCGTTGAATGGTCGAATTCAACGCAATAATCTCTGCGGTTTGTCAATTAAATAACCCAGTGCTTTAATTGGACGGATATCCTACGGATCGGTGGCGAGAGAATAAAAAAAAATAGGGGGAGCTTAGGAACTATAGAACTAAATACGAGAAACGTGTGGAATTTGACACACGCACGGGTGGATCGTTAAACGACGATAATGAGTTCTAGTTTCCATGGAATTATTAGGGTTACTTGAATAGTTATTAGAGCAGACGCATTTTTAACGAACGTTATTTTATGTAAGGACTAGATGATCACATTTAGTTAATCATAAATACGTGGGTTGTTTTTTAAGTTTTGCATATAAAACTGGAATAAATCAGTAGATAGCTTTTAAAGACTTTATTCTTTTTCGAAGTATTCTCCACAAAGATTAATACACTTTTGCATGCGCTCGAATCAACCCTGGAAGCAGTTGTTCCACTTGTTTCTTGTTTGTTGGTACAGTGAAAATTGCGTTTTTGAAGGCATCGACTGCTCCTACTGGCGACTGAAATCTTTGACTACGCAGTCCGTTCTTGATTTTCGAAAAGGTAAAGAAATCCTTGGGAATTAGGTCCGGACTGTAAAGAGGGTAGTCCAACAATCCGACGTTTTGTTGCGTTAAAAATTCAATTGTCTTGCATACTGTGTGCGAACTGGCATTGTCTTTGTGGGTTTTTCGAAGCCCTGCGATGACTTGCGACAAATGAATCGTTGTATACCAATCGGCAGTAACAGTTCTTTGATGTTGTAGAGGAATCGTTGACTTGCTTTCGAGACAAACGACGCGAACACTTCGATAATGGATGACTCTTGTCCGCTTTTCTTCACTTTGGAACACCCAAACAGTATTACATGCTTATTTTGGCCTCCATCCCAAATTTCCTGAACCTCACTGTATGCAAAAACCTAACACTTTGTGAATATAATAACCTGCCCAATCTTCAATCATTTATCGACCCATTTCAATTTCTTAGACGCACAATTTATATCTGATTCAATTTGTGTCATTTCGTTGTTAAAGAAGAATGAGTGTCTGCTGATTGTTTTTTATACATGCATGTGGCCAGATAGAGGTCTTTTATCGTGTTTAATTTTCTTTTATGTGGTTTCTAACTAAATGGCATAAAATTATTAGGGATCTACCTAGTAGAATAGCTCTGTTTTGTTCCTAATTTTGCTGAGAATAATATATATTTTAGAATGACGTTAATTCCGAGATGTCAGAAGCATTCATTTAAAGCTAATAATCGGTTGACTTTTGCTCTAGTCTCAGTTTTGAAATACCAGAAGCATTTATTTACAAATAACTTTAGACCAGATTTGTCACCTTAATAACTTTTTTTATATATGGTTTATTTGTGAGGAAATTTATTATTAACTCTTCGGCATTTGTTAATATTGAGCTTTATTTTGTTTGAATCGCACTGTAGAGATGTAATTGAAAAAAATATTTTTAAGTCATCAGCATAAGTTAGAACTTTATAGTCGATGACAGACAAGAGATAATTAATATATACAAAAAAGCAACGGTCCTAGATTTGGTCCCCGTGAAATATCTGATGAAGGAACAAAACAACGCAAATGAAATCCATTGTAAAAAATAGTAAGATTTATTAGGAAGATAGATAGGACTATGCCAACTTAATTAGGGACATTCATTAGTCACTAGTGAAAATAGAGAAAATTAGAAAAATAAATATATACATATGTAGTAAGACATGATATAGGAATGAGACATTTTGAAGAAATTATAGAAAAAGAAAACATAGAAGTGCAAGGAGATGATAAGGTTAGATTCGTGCCAAGAAAAATGGAAATAAAAGGAATTATGTACTGTTCAAACACGGAAAAATTTCAGGAAAGAGTGGAATAGCAGCAGAATTGACAAACAGCGGAATCGATAGTTTATTAGACAATATTTATATATGTTAAGAAACGTATGGAAGACAGAAAAAATGTCTCAATGTTGGGAAGATTCTGATACCGTTTCATAAGAAAGGCGACAAGAGGTGTAATATAAAAGACAAAAAGACCTTACTACGTCAATGTCCGTACTCTATATACGTACTTCTGCAACTACGTTGCCATTATCAATAGAAATTAATCACAATGTCGCTCTTAGATTCGAGGTAAAGCTCTCACAGAAAAATTTAGCACATTTAATTCGTCAAAGGCAAAACACATATCGGCTTTCACAAGCAACTTATACCTATAGTCTCCAAAGAAATGTACCTTGACGAATGCGTGTAATAACTATTGACGAATGAAATTACTAGGTGAAAAAGACGAAAGCCACTCAGACTCGACTTTCTCAGCGAAAGGGAGTATCATAAAATTGTATACATATTTCATCATTTGTTTCCTCATTTATTAACCCATTTTGTATTGAGTATCTTCTTAATCTATGATGGTCTGTTTGTTTTAGTGACATCGTTTCTGCAACGTCCATTATGATGGCTTGATGGCAAAATATATATAAGCTTCATATATATTTTGTATATTTCAATCTTTGTTCTGCCACTTATTGATTTGTTTTCCAAGATTTCTTTATTAGCATAATAAGCCTCGTTTGCCGTTTGCTTGTATTTTTACTCTCTTTTCCCGATAGTTTATTGTTATTGTTCCTAGATATTTGAAGTTATTTACCTCCCCGAATTCGTAATTTATTATTTTT